>WSTX01005560.1:0-12894 GCA_019633405.1 Tulasnella sp. 408 | reverse complement strand
CATCTACTACAGGATGACACTACGGGGTATCCTTATATAGGGTTTGTTAGTCCGGACACGAGAGTTGTGGACAATGGTAACGTCGGGTGGATGGCTGGAACACCGTATGGTTCGTTGACTGGGGGGCTTCATGAGAGTGACATCTTACATCTTATATGCGCCATGCCTTAGTTCTCTCTCTCGCCGCAGTTCAGGGCTATCCAAGCACGGACAACCGTTCATCAACCGACTGGATTGACAATGCGTCAGTTTGGTATGTGGCTCATTCCCTTAGTGGCTTGCGGGCTGGTTGCCTTACCTATGTTAATTTGCGATCCCAAACAAAGGACTTTGGGAACAACCAACTCCCAGGGATACAAGCAACTTTCTGCTCTATGGAGAAACGTCTATCCTTCTGCTGGCGCGAGTACCTTGGGATACATCACCTCAAGCTCGGGTCAGAAGGAGTTCGTTATCACTCAGCCGAAAGACACTCAAGTTCATGTGGTTGTTAGTTTGTTCACTTCAAGTCCCGACCTGATCAAAGATACTCGTGGCTGATAGTCTTTTCCGTCTAGACATTTTGGGCTGAGCCGCTATAGCCCTAACAGCATGAAAATTAGGGTGCCGTGCGGAGCCTTATGCAGGGCCCATACGCTTTATCCTATATCATAGCGGTCGCCCATCCAGACTAGGTCAAAAAATATTTGATCTATAATAATATTTTTCCCCTAGATTTTAATATACACATATCGGTCCTCCGCATTGTACCCGAAATTTGATTTGAAACGAGCTAAGTGTCAGAGCCGCCGCCTAGCCGCCGCCTCCGCCACCGACCCATTCACCCGTTCGAGTCGTATCACTCTGACACCGTCTCCCATGACCGCTCAGAGCCGTCGTTGAGCGAGACTTCCACCTCATGACTCGCTCGACGACGAGTGGTGTCGCTCTATTGTCATTTCCTTATTTGGATTCCTTTGTTGCACTCGATCGACGAGCTCAGCGCGCCTGAGTCGTCGCTCACCGACTGTCTGACCTCTTGCCCATATATACTGGTAGTTACTGCATGTACTCGGTTTCCTCGTTCGCGATTACTTATATTCTATCCTCCTGTCCCTCTCTCCATTCGACTTCGCGCGTTCCACTCGTCACCACACTCCGTCTCTGCCTCGACAGCCAGCAGCCAAGGCTCTAGCGAGGACCTTCCCACGTTCTATATCTCTGTTCACACTCCGGTCCTCAGACTAAGATCACCCCTCGATTTCAGTGGGGCGGGCACGAAGCCTATCCCGGGCCCCCAAGGGCTACTTACCACTTCTTATGAACCGCGCATACTCCCCAGCAGGAGCGTGAGTAGCATAGTTCATTGCATATCTGTGCTTTTTGGAGATAATTTCTCCTTATGTCCATATAGATATCATGATTGCTTCTTTGTACCTGAAAGGCACTTATGATACACATCGGCATCCAGGAGAAAGACTTCTTGATCTCGTAGGTCTCATGAAACGGGATGATATTTCCCCATATAGCTGTCTAAATTCTTTGCATTTGGAACCAATTAAACTGGCTGCTCTGAACTGAGGGGCTCGAGGACGAAGCGCTATGTGGACGAGTCGGTTGCCGTCAGAATTGCACGTTAGGAGATGAAGGCCACATACTGCTGTCGTATGATCCTCAACACGGCCCCAGTACTGCATAACCTTCCAGCAGAAGAATATGTGAGGTGGCGCTCCACCAGGCTGCAAGGTCAACCCCACTTCCAGAGGTTCTAGCCGAACGGACCGTCAGTTGCCTGCTTAAATCGTGGGCCACAGTCAAGTTTGATACCTCCTAGGGCACGAGGAGTCAGATCCCAGCTAGCTGAGCATTCCCACTGGGGAAGTAAATCCAATCCTGGGGAGTTTTGGGTCCAGACGGTGTCGTAGTTTTCCAGACTCCCACTTGCAGCCGTGAAAGTCGCCCATCTAGGGAGAAATACGGTGAGCGCTCTCGGTGGCATGACGTCGCTCTTTCTTGTAGCGACTGACAGGTATCTGTCCCGTAAGTAATTTGGCGAATCTTCGGTAAATCTCAAGGCAAGCCAATCATGGCCTTCAGTATTGTTCTGATGGACAATTATGAATAAATTTAGCGGCGTGTTCGGTGAAAGGACAGGCCGCGGAGCGAGGGCTGGAATCGGGGAACTTACCAGTATGTATAATGTTTGCGGAGTGGGAGATTTGGGATCCCAGACAACAGTGAGCGCGTCGCTGGCATCTTGAGTCACCACTAGAGAACCGTACTTCTTATTGAGGGTCCGGGAAACGTATCCAGTATACTCTGGCATCTGGTCGCAAACGACTTTGATGCGAGCCCCGAGATACTTTTGCGACTTATTACGCGATTCCAGCAATTCAAGGATGTGATTCATACTTGGACGTAGCTCAGAGTCTTGATCCCAGGAGGCTCGGGCCACCTCCCATTCCCCAACATACAACTGTCCTGAAGATGAAGCTCGTGGCTGCGGCACCGGGCGTTCTCCGCTATGGACTTTGAAGAAAACTGCATAGTATGGAACATCGTTGAAAGGGAGTTTGCCGCTGATAATCTGCAAGAGCGTGATTGAGACCCTGCGAGTACCACAGGTGCAAGTACAGTGGTGCAATGTACCTACCTCGTAAACAGTCATTCCAAAAGCATAAACGTCCGATTTAACAGTTCGAGGCCCTCCATACATTAGCTCAGGGCTCTGCCAACGGGGAGTTCCTGCTCCTTGTTGGGAGGTTACGGTTTGAGTATCCACGAGTTTGGCCAAACCGAAATCGGCCACAATGCCCTCCACGGGCACGGACGAAGAGACAAGGAGATTGCTCCCTTTGATGTCGCCGTGCACTATACCGCGCTGGTGAAGGTAATTCAAACCCCTTGCGAGGTCACGGACCTGAGATTTGCGAGTGTGTAAAAACCTGTCCCTGTTGATTCAGACGATACTCACAAATGCGCGCCGGTCAGCGTCGGGGTTGTTGGAGAGATACTGCGGGACTGTTCCATTATGATGAAACGGGGACACAATGTAGATAGAGTCGTCCTTTTCGCATATTCCGATGAAAAGGAGGAGGTTGGGATGGATAAGGTCCTTCCAAATTGAGACTTCCTTTTCTAGATGCTGACGCAGGATCTTTCAGGTTAAGGTTTGGTTATGGTGCTCGAATGCTTACTCTGTATTCCTTAGATCCCGGGGAGCACGCACCCCGAGGTCTCTTGAAAGCCAAAGCTCCCAGCTGAGGGTGTGATGCGACATACACGTCAGCAAACCCACCGGACCACCTGGGTGCATTCTTGCCAAACTCGATGGCGCTCCAGTCTACTGCAGGTGTAGATACTTCTTTGCTTTCGATGTGAGTGTCTACCGTCTGTATTGTACTCATAGGAGCGAGGGGAGCTATGACGAAGACCTGGATCGTAGCGGGCAGCGATACTCAATAGCCGAAAAGCGTGACATATATATACTTTCTCAGGGCTGACCAAGGTTACCTCGGCTATGCATCGTTTCCCAACCAACGTTCTTCCGTCAAATGTGTATCCACACCTTATTCCTTGCAGGATACGTGTGCTCTACTAGATTAGTCCTGGTAAAAGTGGCGTGCGGGAGGCGATGCCAGTCAGCATCGCTTCACCGTGCTTTAGCTGACGTGCTGAGCAATGGAGTATCCCCCTTTCCGTGGCTGCCACCGCCTACCAGACCATTGATACTTACTGTACACAACCAAGACATGTGTCCCTGTTTGAGGGGAGACAGAAGCGATTTTTCGGATCCGATCTCTTCTTGGGTCTGAAGGTAACTTTGCCAAGCCTAAGGCTTGGCACTTCGGATCGGCTTCTTGTGCCTGACATTTGCACACACAATCCCCCTTTCGTCACTTCCAAATGTGGAACTGCCTCAGTCTCTTTTGTATATTGTTGTTCATCTTCTCGTTTAAATTTTCCAAGCCAAGCCGTAGTCTTCTCTCTTTGACAAACCGATAACCCGACTTCCCTCGTGGCTACGTGGCCGACGACGAGGGTAGTTTGAGTCACTGGAGCTTTTCGCTTTCGCACTTCAAAGTATCTCAATACCTCTACCATTAGGCAACTTCGTTTAGACGGAATGGATAACGTATTGAGAACCTCTTCAGATCTCGGAGTGACCCGCCCTACCACTCAGGGCTTTGTCCCCCGGGGCCCCCAATAACCCAGTCGTGATGGACATTGCAATTGGCTGTTAGTTAGTATTATCTAGTTCACGTCTACATTCTCTTCACAATTCGTTCCTCCGTCGATTATCTTCAACGAATCGAAAGCGTAAATTGTATTGAGATATTTATACAAACGAGGCGAGACAGAACCGGTCGAGCTCATGGGGTTTGAGTATGAATGCTTGCTTCCTTATATGGGCTCACAGTGACTACTCTTTATTTGATTGACTCAAGGACTTCAGCGGCTTTTTCATAAAGGTGGATGGCATCGATTTGACGATTCTGCTCGCGGTGCACATCAGCAAGGCCCAAGAGGACATCCCCCCGGCCTTGTATGTCGCCCACTTCCGTACGGATTTGCAAGGCCTCGGAGTACAGCGGAATTGCTTCGTTAGATTTGCCTCGACGTCGATGAACATCAGCGAGACCCCACAGAGCGTCGGCTCTGCCTTCTCTGTCATCAGACTCGGTACGGATCTGCAAGGCTTCGGAGTAGAGCTGGATGGCGTTCTTGTACTGGTTTCTAAGGCGATGCACCTGAGCCAGACCATGCAGAGCATCGGCCCTGCCTTCTCTATCGCCGAGCTCAGTACGGATTTGCAAGGCCTGGAGGTAGAGCGAGATGGACTTGCTGAGCTCGCCTTGACACCGGTGCGCATCAGCGAGACTCCACAGAGCATCAGCTTGGCCTTCTCTGTCGCCGAGTTCGGTATGAATTTGCAAGGCTTCGGAGAAAAACGAGATAGCCGCGCCGTACTTGCTTTGAAGCCGATGCGATTGAGCAAGACCCCACAGATCGTCGGCTCTGCTCTTTCTATCGCCGAGATTGGAAGGGGTTGGAAGGGCATTGGAGTAGAGCGCGATGGCCCCTGTGGACTGGTTTTGAAGCTGATGCATTTGAGCGAGACTCCACGGAGCCTCGGACCCACCCCCTCCATCTCTGAGGGTGATACGGGTTTCCTCGGCGTCGGGGAAGAGTTTGATGGCTTCCTCGGACTGGTTTTGAAACTGGCGCACTTGAGCGAGACCCCATAGAGCGTTGGCTTGGCCTTTTCTGTCACCGAGGTCGATCCGGATTTGCAATGTGGCAGAGTAGAGCGAGAGTGCTTCGTCGTACTTGTATTGAAGCCGACGTACTTGAGCAAGACTCCACAGAGTATCAGCTCTGCCTTTTTTATCTTCGAGCTGTGTGTGGATCCGCAGGACTTCAGAGTAGAGCGGGATGGCCTCGTTGTATTGGTTCTGAAGCCGATACACCTCAGCGAGGCCCCACAGAGCTTCGACTCTGCCTCTTCTATCGCCGACGTTGGAACGGGTCTCCAGGACATTGGGGTAGAGCATGCTAGCCTCGCCGTCCTGCCTTAGAAGCCGGTTTACCTGCAGAGCCCCTGATCGGTCTTCTCTGTCGCCGAGGTTGGAATGGGCTTGCAATACTTCGAAGTAGAGTGCGATCACCTCGTTGTACTGCTTTTGGAGCCGACGCACCCGAGGGGAAGAGTGCAGGGCGTTGGCTTCCCCTTCCTTATCGCCGGCACCGCGACACATTCGGCAAGCCTCCGAGTACAGATTGGTGGCCTCGACTGTGTACTCGTTTTGCGATTGAGCGTCAGCCCACAGAGCATCGACCTTCCCTTCTCTGTCGCCGATGTCGGTAACGATGTGCAAGGCCTCAGAGGAGAGTGCGATGGCATCGTTGTACTTGGATTGAAGCCGATAAACTTGGGCAAGACCCCACAGAGCGTCGGCTCTGCCTTCTTTGTTGCTGAGCTCGGTGTGGACTTGCAGGGCCTCGGAGTAGAGCGGAATGGCTTCGTTGTATTGGTTCTGAAGCCGAAGCACCTCAGCTAGACCCCATAGAGCGTCGGCTCTGCCTTCTCCGTCGCCGAGGTTGGTATGGGCTCGTAAAGCTTCGGAGTAGAGCGGGACAGCCTCGTTGTACTGGTTTCGAAGCCGATGTATCTCGGCGAGATTACATAGAGCCTTGGCGATGCGTTTTTGCTCTTGGATCTCTCGAGCCTGGAACTGGGGCTCGACACCCCGGTTATCCTCATTTCGAAGCCGATGCAGTTGAGCGAGATTATAGAGACAGTTGGCTATGTCCCCAATTTTTTCGTTCTCGCTGCGGATATAGATTTCCAAGGCCTCTGAGTAGAGTTCGATGGCGTTGCAGTACTCCTTGCGACATCGCTGCAGTTGAGCGAGATTACGCAGATTTGAAGCCAGAATTTCATCATCTCCGGCAACTCTCGAGTCCCCGACCGCCTTGGCGAAGGAGTCAAACGCCCTCGCATATTGACCCCGATCTTGGTACATAAATCCTAGCCTCTTCAGAAGCTCGTTAGAACGAACTCTGATGCCTGGTATACTTGATGATTCATAAGATTGGAACTCCGGAACAAACATCGGCTAGCAATCCACAATGCGTCAACATTGATCGTGTTTGAACCCCACCCGACGAGGTTCGCTTACCATTTGATTAACGGACTTTTGACAGTAATCAGCCGTCGGTCTTTCAGTCGGAGCGAGACTCCAACACTTATTCATAAGCGAGCAAAGCTCGTCAATCACCGAAAGATCGACGTAATCAGCAAGTGATGGTAGCTCTCCCGCAAGGACCCTTTCGACAACAGCTATCTCACTTCTAGCGTCTTCGAATGGAAGGGAGTTGGTCATAACCTATTTCCAAGTTTGTTCATGGGCTTCGAATGCTATCATATTGAATCAAGCAGTCTCACCTCATAGGCTATCCACCCCAACGCCCAGATATCACTCCAAATGCTAAGCTGATCTTCAAGCAACAGCTCGGGAGCGGCCCATCGAAGGGTAAAGCTGTTACCTGTGAGGGTTATGGTGTTGCTGGAGGGATGGAAGGTTACGTTAATCCGCGGTGCTGATCCAGGTAGTTGCTGCTCGATCTGCATATTAAGATCCTGCTGTTGGACACGACGAGCGGAACCGAAGTCTGTAATGACCCCGCGGCGACCCCGGTTGACTAATACGTTGAGCTGCATTATTTAGCTCTCAGTTTCTCAGGTTTCTTTGGCCCACTACCAGAACGTACCGATTTCATGTCACCGTGACAGATGGGGGGTTCTTGGCCATGGAGATATGCCAATCCTTGGACCACATCGTCGATCTGAAACAAAAATCTCAGAGCTCGAATTTAGGAAAAACCCATCGATGTTACCAGCGAGATTCTCTCCGGAATTTCCCAATCATGTAAGCTAATAAAGTCCTTCAAATTTCCATTGTCGGCCCAGGGAAATACAAGCCAAAGTATTTGACGGCCTACGTCCTCGACGAATCCTTCGAGGTAGACGATGTTTGCGTGAGAGAGATCCGCTAGCCATTCGACTTCCCTGATTGTTAACTAGATGGACTTGAGTGCTTTACAAAGCGTAGGAGAAATCGGTCGGAGCATGCTCACCCCTAGCGCTCGCTCTGAGTCCGCATCACCCGCTACCCTCAGTTTTTTTACTGCGACGGGCTATGAGATGGTAGTTAAAGGAATGCCTGTGAAGAGAGAGAAATTCGTTTACTCACGACCTTCTCTCGTCTATTCATTCCCCGTCTACTCATTCCTCGTCTATCCATCCCTCTTCTATTCACCTCCCGCCTATCCACATAGGCTTTTGAGACAGTTGCATGTCCTCCGTAGAACTCGCAATTGTCTTCCGCGAACGTGATCGATGAGGGATCGATTCTTCGGTGTGCGAGCCTCTCGATCCTAGCCCTCTGCAGGCAGATCGTGCCAATGAATTATTAATATCAGCACAAAGATTTCGGAAGAGACGCACTAAGTTGGCGCTTGGTTCGAATCCACGTCGTGAACCACTCGGGTTGGGCCAGCCCAGACCAGAGATATTGATAGGGTGCGACATCGTTCGTCTTGAGTTTTAGATACGAGGTCTGAGTTTGAGAAGAAAAGTGTGGGGGGAGATTGTACGGGGCTATGGGAGTGGTTTTTTTTGGGGGGGGGGGGGGAGGGGTTGGGGGTCCAAAAGGTCCGAAGGATATCTCACCACCCTCCGTCGAGTGACGTGATCGTCCCACGAGTTTTCGAAACTTCACGTTGGAAAGTTCTTTCGCAGCCTAGACACTGAGAATGAGAGCTTATCGCGCCAAATCAACGGTGCACATGCTGTGTATAGTTCTGAACGAGAAGAGTGTCCTTGTAATTTCCTTTCACATAGAGCTCTAGGATAGAAGGTGAAGGGCTGTAGGAGCCGTTTTGGTTTTCAACGATCAAGGTGTGGTTTCGTCATACATCGGAAGCGCTGCCTCGTGTCTTCTGAAAGTCGCCTCCAGGACTTCGACGAGTGTGAGCATGGAATCTGGCCAAGCTAGAAGACAAACCTCATGTTTAGCCTGCTGTGACCGGCAGCTGATGTTAGCTTCGTCGGGATCGGCTGCCCGGTACTGCTGCTACCATATTCCATTGGGCGTGCCGGGGTTCAAGAGAGCCTTGCGGTCGTCTCTAAGGAAGAAGCGTCCGAAATGCTCGACCCATGGCAGCTCTTTCTAGGCTCTTATTGGTCGTAGAGATCTGCAAAGCATGTGGATGGTCATAATTTCCAGGTCATACGGCGTGAGTGTGTGTTGGGAAAGCCCTCGCACTCCGTGCCCCAAACTTGCAGCATCATGCATTAGAACCCGCCCCTAGCTCCAATTAAGGCTACCGACATAAAACAACCTCCTACAAGGGCCAGAGGGGCCAAAGATAACAATTTCGTCCGGAACCTTGCTCAGTGCCAGCTATCTCCGTTTAGTGCCCGAGCATAGTGACGAAGCTAGCAATCTGAGGAAAGCCGAATCTGGAGATTTCGCCACTGTGAACCTTCCCCGCTCGACACAAATCCACCTGCAATTAATTATCCACTTTTTTTGCTGGTTGCTCTATGAAATGGTGGCTTTTACTTTGCGATAGGCTAGAGCTCAAATTTGATTGAAAGTAACCCCTCCCAAATGTGACAACAGTCTGAATTTCGTTGGTAACCCAATTTCCAAGTCCCCTAGCCATAAAATTTGAAGAATCGAATTTACACTTCGTTCAATGGTCGCCGGACTAAGCTGGAGCGCAAACTGATGCTGGCTGTTTAGAGTGCACCAAATCACTAGTGGAACATCAGATGAACCCCAATCGATTGAGGTTTGGATTGTTCATGCTCAAGGGGAGCCGGGGAAAGGTCGCATTGGAGGTCAGGGAGGCAGATACGCATGGCGGAAGGTAATCTCCTTCCGATGGTGCATTTCACCATATCAGAGAGTGCGAGACAAAGCCAAGCGCGCATGTGGCAGCTCTGCGGTAACGGTCATTGAGGTTTAACCCTCTTGGCATCAGGCTATTTGGGCGCTTGTGGCAACTTATTAGCTTGTTAAGGTCAGACTATTGGAGAAAATGCTACGTAGGCCCTCTCGTTGGTCACAGGTGCAGCCCCTCCCATAGCTCTCTGTCTTAACAGATTAGCTTGTTTGGCTTTATATTGTGATGTAGTCTGACAAAGCTGACAGCGAAGAGTGTACTAAAATACTTGGACACAGATTTATAACCGGCGATCCTTTCAGAATGGTACATCGCTGTTGATTTCTTCGAAAGTTATACGCTACGTTGAGATCAAATTTAGCGGCAGTATAGAAGGTCCCCAAAAAGCAATTTACTTACCGCGCGCGGCAAAGGGCTCGGGTCAATGGTACCGGAACAAAAATGAAGTCGGGGTGGATCATATGCAGGAAGAATAACCGGAAGAAGCCGCTTCGAGGCAACAAAGGTCGGTTGGAACTCAAAATGTCGTGTGGGCTCGTAAATATCGCTCGGACAAAGGTCTCCGTCATCGGACATTATCCAGATGCCCACTTCGGGCGTACCGAATGGAACCTTTCGATCCCAACCAAAAACCCTGTTAATTACTATTTGCGGCCTTGGAATATGTGTCAACGCAACCCGTCTAGACCGGTAATGAAGGGAGTCTCAGCCTATCAAGAGGGCTGTCGCGGTACTTCGGCCCGTGGAGCAACTGTGGCGAGACCCGAATGGCGGGTATATTCAAGGCCTGCAGCTGACCAGGTTGGCTAGACGCGAGGGGATGAGCGGATCCCTGGTCCAGTTAGCTTGGCATGGAGAAAGAGCTGACATACGTATGTAATTTCGCCAACCCGATCGGGAAACGTGGTCTTTAAAGGACGCTGGTATAGTTTCGCTTCTAAAATATTTCCCGTGACGATAACACGCATTTTCATTGATTTGCCTAATTCTGCAACGTATCCGTCGAACTGAGGGTTCGTTTCACAAACTACACGGATCCGACCGCTAACAACTCTGAGAGAAGGTTTATCAACGCCGAACGTGATATTGTTTCACAACGTTCAACCCTGTATGGGAAACACATTGTGCCACTCACCCTTCAGATTCTAACCAACTGACAATAGCCCGCATATTTGGCCGAAGTTCAGGGTCGTCACTCCATGAGCGTCTGGCAGCTCTCCATTGCATGGCGTAAGATACGCCTGAGGGAGATAGCTTTGGTTCTAGCTCCGGGCGCTTTTTCTCTAGCGTTACCGTGGTGATTACGCCAAATGGATTCACACCATCGAAAGGAATACAGCCGCTAAGGATCTACAATGTTTTTATTTAGTAACGCAAGAGTAATGAATACGCTGAGACTCTCTACCTCGTAGATCGTCATTCCAAATGAATAGACATCGCTTGAAAAGGTTCTGTGAGCGTCTCCACGCAGTACTTCTGGGCTCTGCCAGCGAAGGGATCCAGCTCCTTTTAAAGACGGAAGTGTTGAGCTGTCGGCGATCTTGGCAAGCCCAAAGTCCGCAACGAGTGCGTCGAAGGTGGGTGAGATTAGGATATTAGTTCCTTTAATGTCACCATGCGCAATGTCGATTTCATGAAGATAGGCTAAACCCCTCGCAATGTCAAGAATCTATAGAGCGTTAAAATCTTATATTAGCGCTCAGCTTTGGTCAGGAAACTATCGGTAGCGCTCACAAACTTCGTGCGATCTGCATTTGGATGGGCGACGAGATATTGCATTACAGTCCCATTGTCTAAGAAACAGGACACCAAGTAAACTGTGTCGTTCGCCTCCCATGTGCCGAGGAATCGGAGCACGTTTGGATGACGAGCGGCTTTCCATAGCGCGGCCTCGTGCAAGAGGTGCTGGAGCATTGGGGTTGCATTAGATTTGCCTCGAATGCCAACTCTGTTTTGAAGCCACGATAGCTCTTACTCTATAGTTTGGAGACCCGGGTTCTCCCACTCCCCTGGGTCTTTTTAGAGCAAATAGCCCCAACTGGGGATGCCGAGCCTTGTAAACATCCCCAAACCCCCCGGATGTGTTGAACGGGTTGCGTTCCAAGATGAGAGAGTCAAAGTCGACAACAGAAGGAGCTTCTTGGCTCATATGTTGGATGTCTTCCATTGCGAATTAGAAATTGTTCTAGATATTCGGATGTATCGCGGGCGGCAGGGAGGAGGTCGTCAACAGCGACCTCCACGTTGTGGTTAACGGGGACGTAAGCATGACTAAGTCGGAATGTACGAAAAGGGAAATTTGGAGGTCCCCCGTGTCCCAACAACCACAAGACTCGATGGGCCGTATGAAAGGGACAAAAATAGAATAATCAAGTTATTAGAAAATATATTCAAGTTTGGAACCAAGTGATTTGGACGGAAAATGGGGTATTCGATTTCGAAGAACAGTCGATGCACGGTCTGCTCTAAGCAGAAGCGGTTATCGCGGGAAAGCGTCAGCTGAGTGAATAAACCATGCGTAACATCCTGGGACCGTGCATAGGCGACTGGGTCCTCTAGGATATACACTGCGGAAGATGAAGATCGAAATATTTCAGAGGTAAATCTTGATAGCTGCAAGTTGGAGGTAGTAGGGTGTCGTAAAGCTCTGATTGAGAGCTGTGGAGCATGGTTTACCCGAAGTGATCGGGGAGCAACATTGTCGGGCAGGGGTTTTGGTAGATTTTCCGTCCTCTCCAGATGACCTTCGTGCTCATCGGTGCCTAAAGTCGGGCCCGGATCCCGTTCATGAATGTCCAGGGGAACCTGACTCGGACGCCGAGCTGAGTATTCGGTGTAATCGAGTCCGGGTGGAAGTAATGAAGCCTGATGTTTCCACTGTTCTGGGCGGTTCAGAGTGGATGACGACATGGGGTAGACCTTGGTTAGCGCAGTGATTTTGATCTCCCTTTGTGTACGTCTTCGCGGGGATGGTGTTTGCCGTGGATGGGCGCATGGAAGTCATCACCCCCCTTCGCACCCAGACAATGTCTTGAGCGGCAGTGATCAGTCGGAAGCCGTTCCCGACCCAGCAGCACTTTTGAAAAAATTGATGAGCGACAGGGAGAAGCATTTATGCGAGGCCGGTTGTCTGTGATCACGATGCATCGAGCAGCCTTCGAATTCGAGGGGCAAGGCCTCGAGTTTCACCTTCGATGAAACGAGCACATAATAAGCGCTTTGGAGGTCCCGTCGAGGACGTCGCTCTGAGCGCGCGCAAGACGACGAGCAGAGTGCGGTCGACGGCGGTGGCGAGCGAGGTTGAAGGGATGAGAACCCAGGCACGGCCAGGAAAAAGAAGTCGGAATCCGAATTTATTTGCCCCCAAATGCGAATATTCCACGACGACCACACCAACATCTGCTAATCACACCGCGACAACCCCCAACTACGAGCACT
>WSTX01005559.1:0-12912 GCA_019633405.1 Tulasnella sp. 408 | reverse complement strand
ATCTTGAGCCAAGGCCTGGGGTGATTCGCTTTGAGAAATAACATTTGAAAGTGAGGAGAGATCTAACCCAAACGGCTGGAAAGAGGACGTACCAAAGCGTTTGTAAGTTACGAAAGAGTCCAGCTGGTAACGCGTTTTCCGTTTCCATCATTTTGAGCAGAGAATAATTAGCAGAAATGATCGTCGGGAAAGAGGCAGTCTTTGCGGAGGTTCGAGAGGGTGTTGGGGAAGGGGGGGGTTAGGAGAGGGAGAATTTTTGGAGGAAGGCGACTGATCCCGGGCAAGCCCATGACAACCTAAATCAATCAAGTGTTACTCGTTCGTCCAATTTGGGATCCTCATGACTCACCTTCTTTTCCCCAACTGTATACTGGTATCATTTTCAGGTCGAAGTGGCGAAGTCTCGCATCGCGAGCCGTATATATGTGAGCAACAAGATTGGAGATGTCGCTCGAATCAATCCAAATCCAGAGCCCCTCGCCGCGGCAGCATAGGAAGACTCCCCATACAATATGCCCTACGTGAAAATTTTGGATCGACTCGATGCAAAGGAAATGATTCAGTCTGGAACTTTCAGGCTGGTTACACTCCAAGGACGCAAACACTACGGCTGTGCACTGCCGAGTTCACGACTTGAACCGGGAGGGCCTGCCGACCTGGGGAATTCCCTCAGAGGGCCTGAACTAAGCGCCGGAGGATGATTCAGTTGAGGCAGAGATGAAGGCCGAATTCGAACCTTTTAGGATTCGGTTAACCTCGTGAACCACGCGAACCTTCTTCATGACTCATCGACATTCTATATTTGAAACACCCCACTGGCACCATCACAGATTATGATCAAGATAAAGGAAAGATATCACCCTCTATTTGAACCTTCGTCGAGGTGGTGCTTGCGGTCAAGCTGGGCGAAATGCCGGGGGCCGAGACACCCGGGACCTTCCCGACATCTCCTTTCGGGATCGTACCGCGCAGACGTCGCCAATGAAGCAAGTTTCTCCTATTCTTCGCCATTTACTGGGTCAGTCGAATAAGTGCGGGAGTTATGTCACAAACTACCTTGAATGCCATCCGGCGCCAGATAGGGTCGCTGACTGCGAACTGGGGTCGCGACAACCCCCCCCCCCGATCATCCGGTGAACCTGCTAAGGAACGTAGGCGTGCCCTTCCCACGAGCCATGGCTAGGATCTGCCCTCTAGGAAGATGGACCGGGCTTGATATTGTCAAGGACGGAGGGATAGACGTTGAAAGCGTCTCGAAAATGGCCACCGAGGGAGGCTCGATATGTCACCTATGGCACGATGAGGTTTAGTATCACTATTTCAGAAGGTCACAGACGGGCCGCGCTTACATTGTGTTTTTGGCAGAGTGTGTTTGCCTTTTGAGCGAAAGACCACCGCTTAGTTTGCAACCGCTCTAGTCGACAGTCTTCAAGATTCTCAAGCGAAAAGAGAGTGGTTGGGTAGGTAGGAACCGGGCCAAGAAAACCACGTTTGATGAGCGTAACATTGACAAAAGGATCCTCATCAATGGTCGGGAAAGATTGGTTCTGGCGGTAGTCTGGGCAGGGATCGAGGTCGGCGTCACTCCCTACAGACTGAGGAGGTAGACCACTTACGGCTCATGGAGAACGTTGTAGCTTCCCATCCGTTTACAACTTCTTCTTGCAGTGGATCGATTTGCTCCAGAGCTTGCTTCCATTTGACGTATGTATCGGTCAGGGTGTCCAATTGTCGTGACCATTCCACCCGTACCCTCTCAAGGCGTTCTTGGTGCGAGACTGCTTTAGGTTTGACTGTCCATTTACGAGGACTGAGAATGAGAGTTAGCTCGGATACATCGATATAGTGCGATTGGGAGCTGGACGCTTACGCCGACCGAAGGACCGCTTCCCGATAAAGGTAGGATTCGACGTCGAAATCATCATTGCCTTCTTGACCGGGGTTGCCCGCCGTGACATCTCCAGTCTCCTGTTTGCGAGCTGAGGAGGGCCGGGGGTAGGAATATGAGGTTTCAAGCGATCTGCGGGGGTCTTGATTTGGAATGCGCAAACGCGTACAAGGAGCTCACCTTGCAATATTAGTCTTTCCTGATCAGCAAGCCATTCTTCCCGACGTGAGGCAAGGTCCATCTGCCGTACCCGAACACTTGTACCTGTATGCACTCCTTGCGGTCGGCTTTTCCGGCCTTAGCTACGACAGAATTCATGGAGCCCCGCCAGCCAATTTCGTGAACAGTTTCGATGCCGTAGCGGTGATAGCTGACGCCGGTCTTTCGGTGTGATGGCATGGCGTTGAAAAATAAAGGGGGTTTGGAATACGAGCCTTGGAGGTAGATCCGCTGGGCGTGGTCGAGATTAAAACTGCGACAAAACAAACAACGTCACGTGATCCAACCCCTGAGTCTCGGATCCATCGGTTCTCCAGATGCACACCGGACTCTCGACGTTCGCGCCGACCACGGGGACGTCGCAGAACTTGCGTCAAAGTGGCAAAATACGGGGAAAACCGGGTATGGGGTGACGTTTGAACTTGGGGACGTATAGAGCTGAGCGAGCGGTCATCAATCATCGCTTACCTTGAATTGGAAAACACCAACACCCGAATCGTCATTCGGAACGGGCCCTTTCCATGCCATTGACCTCGAAGAGCTGTCAGCACATCTTCCAGGTTTTGGTGCCTTCTCAGACCAACAGCTCAAGCCTAGCCGATTTATGATAAAATTGTTACGCTAGATGTGGATCGAGTTGCTAGAAGTGTGAACAGATAGATTGCCGAAGGCTAATTTACTTTAGCTAATATTCTACGGCAAAACGGTCCCAAGATAGTCTACACATCCTCTTGGTAGCTTCGAAAGCGTGGCTGAAGACAATCAATTTATGGGCCTACTAATCTGTGACCCAGTGGAAACGACCAGGTCCAACCAGCTCTCGAATTCGGTCTAGAACCTCCTCTCGCCACACATTATTTCCAGGACGCACGCCCAGCTTTTCCAACCGACATGGTAGAGCTTCTACTGTGGTCATAGATCTTCCTTTGGAAGGCGGCCCGTATCTGGCCAGGAGGACACTGAGAAGCGTGAACTCGCTGACGCAGTCTCCTTGAGTCATCAAATGCCGTAGGCCAGGCCATAGCCACGATGTGACAGGGTTCTGCCCTGCGACACCTGAGCCTGTTTGGACTGCACCTGGAAGGGAGAGGAGCCACATCCATCTCCAAGACTCCGTCGAACCCTCGAGGACGACGGATCTCACTTCAGGGAACCGCATAAGGTTGTCGAGTACACCTTGACTTGGATTATCTCCTAGACCTTCGGAGCTCATTTTCAACTCCGTCGAGTACTCCTCGGTGATCTGGGGCATCAAGTGGAGGCGGAGCCATGGTAAAATAACCGAATACTCGCCCCGTAACTCAACACTGTACTGGCGGGTAGTTTCCAAATGTGGCTGAAGAATGACGTTCGTCGATCGAAGGTCGACAGTTACCCACCGCGTATCTGCGATCAGCTTGGCAATGATAGATACGATGGGGAAGGGTGTTTTGGCTGGATCATCATCGGCATTCGCGTGAGCGATAGAGAGTATCTCCAAGGTCGAGATGTTTATGCCCTGAACAATGGGAAGTAGAACGCTCGGTGGAAGCCATTTAAGGCTAAGTTTTGTCAGGCATGGGAGGTCGACTGTAGGATGGGTGTCGCTGAGATCGTTATGCGGGACTGCCTCGTCCTCCCGTTCCGAAACAAGGAGCGACTCCAGATTTAAGGAGGTCATCCGATGACTTGAAGAGAGAATGTGGATGATGTCGGCCCGGGATACGTGAAGATTTCGAAGCGTGAGCTCCTGCAAGCCTTCGGCAGGACCGGAGAACCCAGTAACGGGGGTTTCGGTGGAGGGAGACTGGGTCCAACACAGAGTAAGTTGCTGAAGGCGTCGTGA
Source organism: Tulasnella sp. 408 (assembly GCA_019633405.1). Taxonomy (NCBI): domain Eukaryota; kingdom Fungi; phylum Basidiomycota; class Agaricomycetes; order Cantharellales; family Tulasnellaceae; genus Tulasnella; species Tulasnella sp. 408. Next base: position 8,980 of record WSTX01005559.1, on the reverse strand, counting down.
GAGCTGGATTTTGTTTTGACCCAGCCATTCAATGCTCCTAAGGCCATAACCCAGTTGCCGTAATGAAACGCTACCCCAGCGAGTCGTGTGCGGGGAGACCAGCTCAAAAAAGTCATCTGGTCCGAGAGTAGGGTGCCGGCAGGCGCAGCGGCCGCTGAGAGTCGTGGTATGACAGCCTTCCTGAGATACAACCGTTAGGGGCGCATCTTTGGATCGCTCTAGAGCGAGGGATACGACCCAATCCGCGTCGTTTGAGTCTATTACACTCCACAGGGAGGGGGTTTCGAGTGCCACCGAGCGCCACCACGATGAGACGGTCGACAATTGAATGAGTCTTTGCTGGTGGTTGTAGCTCTCTACCTCGGCCAAAGCATGTGAGATTATGGTGGACAGGACTTCGGGAGGTAGTCGCTGGATTGGGAGGAGATCGTTACGACGTCGCTGCGTAGTGACAACGTTTTCGAGAAGTCGCTGCTTCAATCGGTCTATTGTCTCGCAGATGGAGGCTCGAATCTCATCCTGGGAGAAGGCTTGGTCGGACTCGCTTTGGGGAACGACATTTGAAAGTGAGAAAGGAATCCAGCGGACACCACTCAGAATGGGACGTACGAGAACGCCTGCAGACTACGAAGGAGTCCGAGTGGTAACGCATTTTCTGATTCGATGCTTTTGAGCAAGGACTGACTGACGGAGTTGATCGTTGAGGCAGTTGCAGTCTTGGCAGACATTCGAGAGGGTGTTGGGCCCGGGTTAGGGGATAGAGAATACTCGAGGTTGGTCCAGTGCAGGCGGCCGATGACTTTAATCGAACAGTCGGCGTTAGATAGTCTCGTGGCTTTTGAATTTCGAATGTCCATGACTCATTCTCTTCGAATGTGGCACTGCGTCCTTCTGGTTGTTCGATCGTAGTCGCACGGTCTCGCACGGTCTCACACGGGCGAAGCATCCGCGAGCAGCAAGGTTGCACGATCGCCGGTTTCATCAAGCTAGGCGCTCTTCGCCATAGCAGCCTTGGTACCATTGAAACACCCCTCATTCAAGAATACCAAGGAGCCATATCTAGATGGTGTCAACGCAAAAGAAATGATTCACGTCGGGCCTTTTGAGCTGACCACCGGACTGGCGAAGGATGTGCACCACTCGGTTGGCACCTGGGGTCTGGAGGGTCAAGCCCCTTAGCAGGGCTCCCTCGGAAGGGCTGAACTAGGCACCGACATATCTTTCGGCTGGTCAGAGATAGAAGCCGCGTTAGAGCTCTTTTGGCGATCATTTAACCTCGTGGAACCCACGAACCTTCTTCAGATGACTCATTGAGGTTCGCATTTAAAATATCCCACGCACGCATCATCGATGATGATTGCGATTAAGGGCGTAAATTACCAGCTATCTCATCTTCGTCGAACTGGTGCTGTGCGGTCAAGTCAAGAAACCGGGACACCGGGTCCACCTTCGCCACATCTCCCTGGTGGCCATACCCGGTGAGACGCCATCAACAGAGCACGTTCCTCTTATCGCTCGTAACTTAATGATTCATGACGCATCTAGTGATGAGGGCATTGCGGTTGACTGATATGACATCTGGGGCAGTCAGAACATGAATATGACGGTGCTTACCGCGTCCCCATCCGGCGGCGGGTTTTAACGTGAAAAGTATGTAGAGGGTAATAATTGCTCAACAGCTGATGCACGTGCCACAGAAGTTGTCCTCTGACCAACAGGCCTTGAGGCCTCAATACCAGAGAGGTGCAGCGTTTGAAAGTTGTGGCCATTTAGAGGGTCATCCATCACTCTACCTTTAGAAACTGAAAAAACCAACACAGGTTGTCATTCGGAACAGACCTTTCTAAGCCATTGGTTTCGATGACCTACCATCTCAGCTTCCAGCCGTTGACGCCGTCTCAAACCAACAAGTCAGACGACCCGGTCTATGGCCAAACTGTGTTTCCACAATCTCGAGCTCGTGAGCGCAAAAGCTAAGTTACATGTCTAGTATCATACGGTGAAACACTCCTAGGGTAGTCTATCCAGTCTCTCCTTAACTTCGAAACCGTTGGTGAAGACGATCTACTTAGTGATCTACTAAGATGTAGCCCAGTGGAAACGACCAGGTCCAACTAGCTCTCGAATTCGGTCCAGAACCTCCGCTCGCCATATATTACCTCCAGGACGCACTTGAATCTCCTCCAGTCGATATGGAAGAGGCTTTGTGGTCATAGATCTTTCTTTGGAAGGCGGCCCGTATCTGGCCAGGAGGAAGCTGAGAATCGTGAACTCGTTGACGCAGTCTCCGTGAATTGTCAAATGCCGAAGACCAGGCCATAGCCACGATTTGATAGTCTCCTGTCCTGATACATGTGGGTCCGTTTGGACGGCATCTGGAAGAGAAAGGAGCCAAATCCACCTCCAAGACTCCACCGAGCCCTCAAGAACAACGGATCTCACTTCGGGAAATCGCATAAGGTTGTGGAGTACTTCTTGACTTGGATTATCTCCTAAGCCGTTGTAGCTGATTTTTAGCTCCGTTGAATACTCTTCCGTAATTTGGGGCATGAGGTTGAGGCGGAGCCAAGGAAGCATAACCGAGTACTCGCCCCGTAATTCGACACTGTATTGGCAGGTAGGTTCCGGGCCTGGCTGAAGAATGACATTGGTCGATCTAAGGTCGACTAACACCCAACGCGTGGCTGATATCAGTCTGGTAATGAAAGATAGGAAGGGGTAGGGAGTCTTGGCTGGGTCATCGTCGGCATTTGCGTGAGCGACGGAGACTGTCTCCAAGGTCGGGATGTTTATGCTTTGGATGATAGGAAGTAGAACGCTCGGTGGCAGCCATCTAAGGCTAAGATCTGTAAGGCAAGGAAGTTCGATTGCTGTAAGACAGGTGTCGTTGGGGTTGGTCTCTGCCGCCGCCTCGTTCTCCTGCTCCGAAGCTATGAGCGAGTCCAGGTTTAAGGAGATCATCCTCCGGCTTGCACAGAGAATGCGGAGAATGTTGGCCGGGGATACGTTGAGATTTCGAAGTGTGAGCTCCTGCAACGACTCAGCAAGACCAGAGAATCGAGTGATAGGGATCTCCGTGGAAGGGGATTCATGCCAAGACAGGTTGAGTTGTCGGAGGTGCCGCGAGAGCTGAATTTTGTGTTTACCGAGCCAGTCGATGCTGGTCTGGCCGTATCCCAGACGCCTTAACGAAGCGGTGCACCAGCGAGCCATGTGCTGAGAGACCAGTCCGAAAAAGTCCTCTGCTCCGATAGTCGAGTGTACGCAGCCGGAGCAGCGGCCGCTGAGAGTCGGGGTATGAGAGCTCTCCTGGTGCACAACCGTTAGAGGAGCATCTTTAGATCGTTCCAAAGCAAAAGATAAGATCCAATCCGGGTTGTTCGAGTTTATTACCGCCCACAAGGAGGGGTTTCCGAGTGTCACCGAGCGCCACCACCACGAGACAGTTGACAATTGGATGAGTCGTTGCTGGTAGTTGTAGCTCTCTATCCCGGCCAAATTATGTGCGATTATAGCGGACAGGACTTCGGGAGGTAGTCGCTGAATTGGGAGGAGAGAATTACGATGTCGCTGGGCGGCGACTACGTTTTCGAGAAGTAGCTGCTTCAACAGGTCTATTGTCGCGCAGACGGAAGCTCGGAATCCGTCTTGGGCGAAGGCTTGAGAGGGTTCGCTTTCAGAAACAACATTTAAGAATGAGGAAGGAATCCATTTGAAACCGCTCAAACGAGGACGTACGACAGCGGCTGCAAATCACTAAGGAGTCCAACTGGTGCCGCATTTTCCGATTCGATGCTTTTGAGCAAGGATTGACTGACGGAGCTGATTGTTGAGAAATTTGCAGCCTTGGCAGACATCCGAGAGGGTGTCGGGGTTAGGGGAAAGAGAATGCTTGAGGGTGGCTACGAGCACGGGGCGATGACTTAAATCGAACAATCGGCATTAAGTGGCCTCATGGTTTGAATTTCGAATGTTCTTGACTCATTCTCCTCGGATTTGGCACTACAACCTTGTGGTTTTTGGATCGTAGCAGCACGGCCTTGTACGGGCGAAGCATTGGGAAGAGCAAAATCCTTACGATCGCCTGATTCAGTCTCACAGCAGCCTTGGTAGCCTTAAACGCCCTCATTCAGGCCTAGGGTCACCAAGGAGCTACCTTTGCATGGCTTTAACGCAAAATCAACGGCTCTCGGTAGGCTTTTTCATCTGACACCCTCTAAGTCGGGCTTGCGAAGGCCAAGGTACGCACCACCCGGTTGCACATGGAATCTGGAGGGACAAGCCCCATAGCATGGTTCGATCTGAGGGGCTAAGCAAGGCGCTGATCATAATATATCTCTCGGCTGGACAACATAGAAGCCCCATTAGAGCTCTTTTGGCGATCATTTAACCTCGTGGCATACACGAGCCTTCTTCATATGACTCATCGCATTTCTGCATTGAAAGTAGCCTACACATCCATCATCGATTATGATCGTGATTAAGATCGTAAATTACCCTCTATCTCAACCTCCGTCGAACAGGTGCTGTGCGGTCAAGTTGCACGAGGCAAGAGGCCGAGACAACCGCCAAGTTCGCCACATCTTGTAGGGCATACCCGGCCAGACGTTGCTAACAGAGCACGTTCTTCCTATCCTCCGCGATTACTGGGTAATGAACCATTATTGCTAGGGGCATTGTGGGTTGGTCGATACAAGATTTGGGTGGGGCCAGTCAGGACGTGAATTGGGCGGCGCTTGCAGCTTCTCCATCCACCGACGGCTTTGAACGTCAAAAATATTTAGAGGGTCATAATCGCTCATCAGGGGAAGCACGTACCACAGATTCTTTTTTAACCAGAATGTCTTGACTCTTGAAGCCCCGATTCCAGGCACAGGGCGACGTTTAAAAGATGGAAACATTTAGAGGGCCACCGACCATTTTACCCTTCTCATCAATGCGCACTTCATCTCGAAGACAAATGTTAAATACCAAGACTGTGATAAAGCAAATCTCCCTCGAAAGTGAAATGGCTCAAATAGGAAAGGAGATCAGTCTGAAAGGGCGCGTTATACAGTACCGGTCTGAGTTACCTCCATAAAATAATGCATAATGGGACGAACAGGGAAGACTCTGCAAGCAGCAGGAAAATGAAAGGGATAATGGGATCAGAAAAGCCAACGTAAATTAATATAGCACGAGATTTGGTGGAGATAGTAGTGTGAGTGGGCGTGAGATAGGTGAAAAGTAGATGGAACACGACCGACGCCCGGTTTGCAATGAGGGAGAGGAAGTCCGTCTCCAAGTGCAGTGGATCCATAAAACAAGTGAAGAAGGGTTACAAACGAAAGGAAACACGCACAACTAGAGCGTAAATAGGTGAAGAGGATAGGGAGTTCTGTCGGTGGTGGGATGCGCTAGAGGGCGAAGGGCTGTAATTAGCGAAGGCAGCACTACCCTAGTCTGTAAAAGATATTGAGTGTGAAGATCAACAAAGTAAAAAGTCAGGAGTGAACGAAATATAGTACGGAACAAAGCACCAAGGAGAGGAAGAACAAAATGCTCGCCAAAGCGAGGACAGACGCCAAACACGTGAGGGGTTATAAACATCGGATATGGTCCAGTGGAACTACTTTTTTGAGAGCCCAAGAATTTTGGCCGTGGGGGGCTTTGGGAATTGGTCTACTAAGATGTGTCCCAGTGGAAGCGACCAGGTCCAACTATCTCTCGAATGCGGTCGAGAACCTCCGCTCGCCACTCATTGTTTCCAGGTCGCACTTCAAGCCTCTCTAGTCGATAGGGTAGACCATCTTTTTTGGTCATCGATCCCTCTTTGGAAGGGGGCCCGTATCTAGCCAGGAGGACGCTGAGAATCGTGAACTCGTTGACGGAGTCTCCGTGACATGTTATGTGCCGTAAGCCAGGCCATAGCCATGAGTTTGCAGCCTTGCCCGGGTCCCGCGAGTCTTTTCGGACTGCGTCTGGAAGGGAAAGGAGCCACATCCATCTCCAAGACTCCACCGAGCCCTCTAGAGCGACGGATCGCACCTCGGGAAATCGCATGATGTTGTCTAGTATCACTTGACTTGGATTATCTCCCAAGCCTTCGGAGCTTATTTTCAACTCCGTTGAATACTCTTCAGTAATTTGGGGCATCGAGCGGAGGCGAAGCCACGGGAGAATAACCGAGTACCGTCCCCGGAACTCGACGGCGTATTCACAAGTGTTTTTTTCACGTGGCTGAAGAGTGATGTTGGTCGACTGAAGGTCAATTGTCACCCATTGTGTCCTTGCCATCAGTCTGGCAATAAAGGATGCAAAGGGGTAGGGAGGTTCGACGTTTCCCTCCTCGGCGAACTCGTGAGAGATATGGACGGTCTCCAAGGTCGAGACGTTTATGGCCTGAACAACGGGAACTAGCAAGCTCGGTGGCAGCCATCTAAGGCTAAGTTTTGCCAGGCGTGGAAGGGCGATGCTTGAAGGACAATTCTCGCTGAGATTGCTATCTGCCGTCGCCTCGTTCTCCTGTTCCGAAACCAGAAGCGACTCCAGGTTCAAGGAGGTCATCCGACGACTTGAAGAGAGAATGCGGATGATGTCGGCCAGGGATACGTGAAGATTCCGAAGCGTGAGCTCCAGCAAGGACTCCGCCAGACCAGAGAATCCGGTGATAGGGGTTTCTGTGGAAGGAGAGTCGTTCCAACACAGATCCAGTTCTCTCAGGTGTCGTGAGAGCTGAATTTTGTGCTGACCCAGCCACTGGCTGCTTTTATCGCCGTAACCCAGCCGCCGTAGCGAAGCGCTACGCCAGCGAGACGTGTGCGGAGAGACCAATTCGAAAAGGTCCTCTGGTCCGATAGTTGAGTGCTGGCAGGAGCAGCCGCCGCGGAGAGTTGTGGTATGAGAGTCGTTCTCATATACGACCGTTAGAGGAGCATCTTTAGACCGCTCTAAAGCGAGAGATGTGATCCAATCCGGGTTGTTCGAGTCTATTACTCCCCACAGGGAGGGGTTTCCAAGTGTCACTGAGCGCCACCACGACGAGACAGTCGACAACTGGATGAGCCTTTGCTGGTAGTTGTACTTCTCTATCCCCGCTAACTCATGTGCGATTATGGTGGATAGGACTTCAGGAGGTAGTCGCTGAATTAGGAGGAGATCATTGCGGCTTCGCTGGGCGGCGACAACGTTTTCGAGAAGAATCTTCTTCAACTCATCTACTGTCTGGCAGATGGAGGCTCGGACTTCATCTTGGGCGAAATCTTGGGAGGATTCGCTATGAGAGACAATATTTGAAAGTGAGAATGGAGTCCGGCCGAAACCGCTCAGAAGAGGACTCACGAAAGCGCCTGCAGATTACTAAGGAGTCCGGTTGGTAACGCATTTTCCAATTCAATGCTTTTGAGCAAGGACTGACTGACGGAGCTGAGTGTTGAGAAGTCTGCAGATTTGGCAGACATCCGAGAGGGTGTAGAGAATTAGCGAAAGAGGATTTCGTTGGTTCAGCGGACGAGTGACGACTTAAATCGAACAATCGATGTCAGGTGACCTTATGGTCGAATGCTTGTGACTCAATATATTTCGAATGGACCTGTGCCCTTCGAGTACTTTGGGCTTTGTAACGCGGTCCCGCACCGCGAGGCATGTGTGAGCGAACAAAATCCAGTGCCAGGTACAAGAGGGTCGTGTTCGGATCTATGTAGCGCAGAAGAAATCTGGATGTTTCTCTACTCCAAGGACTGAATGCTAAGGCTGTGCACCGCCCGGTCGGCACGTGGAGCCGAGAGGGTCAAGCGCCATAGGCTCCATCGGAGGCCTTTGGCCGGTCGCCGGTCAGACGCAAACGGGAGCCTCATTAGAGCTTTTTCGGCGATCGGCAAACCGCGTGGGGTAAACGAGCCTTCGTTATATGACTCACTCATTAATTGAGGTATGCGAAATATTTCACAGGCGCCATAATCGATTATGACCTCGACCAAGAACGCATATCACCTTCTATCTAAACCTTCGTCGAGTTGGTGCTGTGCGGTCAAGGTGCACAGGGCCAAAAGCCGGGAGCACCGGCGGCCTTCGTCAGATTTCCGTGGCGAGCCATACTCTGGACCAGCCAGACGTCGCTAACAGAGCAAGTATCCCTTGTAAGTTACGGGGTCCTGACCCCTTACATCACGGCTGGTTGACATAAGCAGGGTCAGATACCTGAAAGTCGCGATGCCCGGTGGTTGCACGCGTTTGTCTTGGGGAATGATAGACAATCTCACGTGACTTGGCGCTCGCAAGGAAGTTGCCAGTGGATGCGTCAGCTTTTACACAGGTATACGGGTCATAAACACTTAGAGCCTGTCCTTTGGCTGCTGAAATAAAGTCTGGTAAAGTCTGGGCAGTACCATAGTTGGGTTTATGCCTTCCACGGTTGCTCCTCTTCCAACACTAAGTCACGGTGAACAGCTTTCACTACAGAGCAATACAATACAATATCCTAGCACCAAAGCCTGGTACTTGTTCATGAATCTAATACAAAGCGCTCCTCACCAACTATATCCCTTATCCGCTCAACGACCTCCGGGCGCCATTGGTTCCCTCCCGACTCAACCTTCAACTTCCGAAAGCGGGACGGCCCATCCGCAATGGGCTCTGCCGAGGGCAAACCGAACCGACCCAGGAGCATGCTGAGGGTAGCGACCTCATTGATAGTGTCTCCGCGTAGCGTCACTTCCGAGAGTTCAGGCCACAGCCATGGATTAGCTGAGCCTGCTGGCATGGCGTCTGGGAGAGACAGGAGCCATACCCATCTCCAAGCTTCGGGGTGGTTGCGTAGGCGGAGGGATCTAACCTTTGGAAGGCGCATGAGATTTTCGACGACTACGTCGTCAGAGTTGTCTTGAGTGAAGTCCGAGTCGAAGTCCACATGAATATGGAACACTTTCATCAGCTGCGGCAGGCAGCGAACGCGTAACCATCGAAGAAGGATGTAATGGCTTCCGTTTAATTCGACCTCGTA
>WSTX01005558.1:0-12922 GCA_019633405.1 Tulasnella sp. 408 | reverse complement strand
GAGTAGGGTGGTGGAACTTGGTCGAGCGCAGCGCGACAGTTGGAATTGAAATCATTGCCTCGGTTCATTCAGGAACCGGGGATTTGGCACAGCCACGCGGCCCACTCATACCGAACCTGCCCATGCCGAAGACGAACCCTGGTCGTGGACGAACTCTGGCCTATATATAAAGTTACTGTATTTCAAATTCCCTTTGGATTTACTTGGCTGTGCTCAATTGGCTCCAATATCTTCTACTACATTCGCTTCGACTTCCAGAACCTCCCCCTTCCACCCCACTCGCATAGACATTTCTATTTCCTCTACCTGTTCATACTAGTTGTATGTACACTTATCCCTCGATTTATACTATTTCTCTTGTTCACCGCTTGGGTCATGTGTTGTTGATGTGACTAAATCGGGGTATGTTCCGGTGGCTTCTCAAGACGAAGGCAACCGTGGCGCGACTCTGCGCGGCAACAACCACCGCGACCTCGGGATGGCTGAGCAAGGGGGGGCCCATCATGAGCGGTAGTCATGGTATTTGTAATCGCCCTCCCTGCTAAGGTGCCGCACGTCCCTTTTGCTATACTTCGTTGTCTTGATATGATCTAAACAAGGCTTGTTAGGAAACCGGGTCTGGAGGGGGTCGACGGCTGAGGCATTTACGAACCGGCTCTTCCTGAGGCAATCCTCTCGGAGGTGCTGAAGGACATAGAGCCCTGATCATCATCCCGTCTCGGGCGCTGCCGTTGACCTTTAGGCTGAGGAGCGTTTCGATGACTCTTGACCCCATTACGACCTTTACGAGCCGCCGCCGCTTCAGCACCCCAGTCCGGCCGGGGTGGCGGTTCATCCTTGACCGGAGGTCGAGAAGTTGCCCACATCTGGCAACAGGGATCGCAACGTTAGCGCCAAAGGTTTACAAAAGTCTAGGCAAGAGGGACAATGGGGGCTCACCGAAGCGGACAATCCTTGTTCCGGATCCACAGTTTCCGACTCATCGGGACTAGTCCTCGATGGCTCGGGCGAGTCCGCGACAGCCCTTTGGGCTCTGACTTGCTCCACCGTAGCCTCTTCAGCTGCGACTCCTACTTCCAAGTTCTCCGTCATCGTTGCTACTGTGGCCTCTTCCAAGTCTTGCTTGGCCGTTTCGATAATAATATTGACCGAGTGACGACGACGACGAGAACCGGGGGATGACGTTAGGCTCAGACTTGTCATCGACTGCGAGCGGATAAGGGAACCTGCGGTCGAGACTGAGTCAGAGCTTGCTGACGTGGCGTCTTCAGCGTTGACTTCGGTGTGGGCGTCCTCATCGCCGAAGACGTCCGGCTGGGTGACGGCGTCCGCAGAGGCGGAAATGGTCGATCCGTTTTGCGCTTCAAGTTCAGTGATTCTTGAAGTGGCGGAGGAGAGAGAAGATTGCAACGTAGAAATCTGGAAGATTGCGCGATGGCCCCAGCGTCAGTTGATTTTCGCTGTTGTACACTTGCGGCATCCAAACCTATCTCGGTATCTTTCGTGGTGATCGCGGCATTCAATCTATGCATTTGCGGTGCAAAAAGTGACCATTTACCTCACTGTTGAGCAAGTTCCCGATCTCAAGGTATTCATCTGTTCGAAGGAGATCGAGTTTAATGACGCAGGGTCCGCCTATAAGATATTAGGTAAACTCACAGTCGCAGAATTCTTCGTGATCTTGTCGTCCTTCTGACGGACGACGGCGGTATGCTCCTTTACCGCATCATGAAGTCGTGTGCCAATAGACTTGACCTCTGCTTCCGCGGCTGCAAGTCTATCTTGGACGGACGCTTTCTCCTGGTTTGCGTTCTTGAGCTGGTTGGACGTCGCCTCGAGCTGCGCCTTGAGTTTGAAGGTGGTGGCTGACTGAGATGATTGGAGTTGGTTCAAGCAGGCCTTGGAGGACTCGAGCAGTCGGGTTTCTTTGAGCGCTTGATTCAGGTCAGTTTGGAGTCGAGTTGCAAGTGCTTGTGCTTCCACAAGGTCGTTGGTGAGGTTTATGGTTTCAGTTTCATGGCGGGCGGTTAGAGTGTGGATGGCGGAGTGGTGGCCCGAGCGTACAGTCTCCAGCTCCGTCTGGTGATCAGCGTTGACCTGTTCACCGGTAGCATTGTGGCTGTCGACCTAAAAGAAGAGTACGGTGATAAACTCAAGTTAAATGCCAGAGGAAATATCAGACTTACCTGTTGCTCGAGTCGAGCGATCTTGGCGCGAAGGTCGGCGACGGTAGTCTGGCCCTCGACCTTCAACGCCGTTTGGGCTGCCGCCGAACGACTCTTCTGACTCTCGAAGTCGCTCCAGATACAGGCTAGTTGACTTTCGTGATAGAGTTCTAGGGAGCTGATTCCCGCGGCTTTGCCCGTAATCTAAGGTGAGAGGGGGGGGTGGGGTGATCAGCTGTTGTGGCGAGGGGAACACCCAACAAGATGACGTACTTGGCCCTCGAGGTTCTGGATCTTGACTGAAAGCTCTTGGATAGTCTCAAGGTGGTCCTAAGGCAAGCTCAGTGAGGAAGCTGGAACATGGTTCAGGGTTGGACAAACTCACCACTTCGGGCACGGTCCGGGCCTCGGCGGGGCTGTCGATCGCGACCTCGACCGTTGGAGATGGTTCCGAGGGCGGAGAGGTACGAAGGCGAGGCGAGTCTTGGGTTCCGTGAATAGAAAGACATAACGCGCCGAGGCCGAGAGAGAAGAAGCCGAAGATCGAAATACCGAAGAACAATACCAAAATTTGAGTCAAGATCTGGGCGTTGGCAGCCGAAGCTCCAGGCATAGATGAGTATGAGGGAAGGGCGAGGCATCGACTTGGAGGATACACCGTAACAGTTGGAATCGAAATCTCAAAGGGCTGAGTTTGAGTGGGTGATTGGAGCAGGTGGCTCGGAGGCCGCGCGGCCCACAGAAGAGCGATGGTGGCGAGTACTTGGACGATGTCCTTCAAGATGTCCATGGCTGGCGGGGGATTCTGGACGATAGTAAAGGTGTGAGGGCCGAACGACGAGTGGTGGTTGATTTTAAAAGTAGAATGGGGTCGGAACAAAGTCGCTCTCAGGGCGACGATTTTTGCGCTCCGCCCCGGACAAAGCGACCAATCACAAATGGTCCTTGTCCTCGCTTCACCAAGGCCAAAGAAAGTCCGCATATAGGATATGATTCGGGTGTTGGTCTGAAGTCAGGGCCTATTGTTGTTTTGTCTGCCGCGCCAGAGCTTACGTTCTCGCGGAGTTGGAGGCACTCTGAGCGTGTTGAGCGATTTTGCAGTCGCCGAAATCAGCTCCCCCTTTGCTTTGTTGACTCGAGACGCTCTAACGATTGCAGTCCTGATCGTCTTTTAACGGGTTTCATTGTAGTGTTCAATGAGGTGGCAACGTACTTTGATCCTTCCCTTCAGCAGAAACCCGGCCATCGGGAATTTAATTTTGTTTTGCCGTGTGGTGAGCGCGAGGAGTCTTCGGGGACGTCCAGTCCTCGAACCACAACATGAAGGCTAAAAATTCACTGATACTGTAGAAGTTGCACGGAAAACATTCTTATCAGATTGAAACCCTTTCAAAACGGAACCCGGAAGATAACGTATGAACCATCGAAAGCGGGGCGGGCGGCAGGCCAGATGATGTCGAAGGTCACCAAACAGGCCGTTCGCTGACGGCTCTCTCATGGGCAAGCCTACATATAGGCGAGCCTCATCGTTGTGCTTTATTCTCATCCTTTAACTAAACCATGGCCCCCAATCTATCCCTTTCACGTTACTCCGTCCACAAATTACCCGCCCCCATCCTCCCAAAACAACTGTAGCGGTCGACCATTCCGGAGCAAGTTATCACAGCACGAGATCAAGGAGGCTCCTTCCCAGACCACCACTCATTGCCCATAGACGGATACACGCACCTCCCCAACAGAGCTCCCTGCCACTTACATATTGCAAACGATTTATTCATTGGGTTGAAAATGAATGTATGTATTTTCATCTGACCGTACTCTTGACCCTTGCACCAATTCTGGCCTCTGGCGTTCGGCGAGAGTCCGCGATGTCGAGCGAACGAATGACTACTCTGATATCATTCCTTCAATGGACAGAAAGGACGATTTTTTCAGCCAATTCCTCACAAGCGACGAGGAAATCGCCATACGGAACATGAATTAGGCCCCCATCTATCTATGACAGAGTACGCCGGGCTTGGCTGGACCCCTGAGATCCAGGAACCGTCCGCCCACCTCTTCCCTTCCCGTTAAACATCCGCCCTCTATGCGACGCGCACTACGTCTGTCAGAAACTTCTCACTGAAAAGATGCCCTGGAGCTGACATCTCGCCCAAACCGAGCCAAATCTAGCGGAAATGCTTCGGCAACCCTCCCTCTACACCACCAATTGGACAGGACCCGTAATTCGAGACTTATGGAAAAACATTTCTCACAACACCGTCCGAAACCCGAATCAACGTCGTCAGGGCTCCAATCTACTGTGACGAGGGTGACGCGCTCAGAACATCAGGGCTTTGTCTTCACAGGGCCCTGGCCCTACAGCACCCGCTTGACCACAGCTCAAACCTCGCTCGAACCTTGCCCCTTCAGCCGAGCTGACAAAGCGAGAGCAAAAAAAACTTAAGTCCATTTTTTCCACGCTCTCCATTCAATCGTTCGCTGTGACCGCCCTTTCACCCCACCCGACTGTTCCACATCAGTCTCTACGTCTTACGGTCTCTGCCCCGCATTTCTAGCCCGATCATAGCTTGCACTTATATAACCACGTCATTCTCTTATGTTGGCCTGTTCTCATACATTTTGGTTTGGACCGTTCGTTGGCCACGAAGTTGGGTGGCCAACCGGTTCCAGCGTCAGTTTTCCTCTCAAGCACTATTATACCTTTCCTGTTTCCTCTCTGTCATATAGTAGTGCCTTTATATGTATTAGATACATCAATATGTTGTATTGGCGCACAAGAAAATGCGATTTGGTGTACCCGTCCGTTCAACAGGTTGCATCAGCCCCAATCGGCCCTCACATCGGACCCGGACGAATCCGTGGCCCGATGTTCGTGTGGCCTCTGGAATGATGTTCGAAGGGGGTTGGCCCCCAGACCTTCCGAGGCATCCCGTGGCACAACATTTAATCGAATTTCATTCAGAGGTCTCAGGGACGTTGGACCCGTCCGACCTCATTCTAGCGTCAGCTCCGTCTGGCGGTGTAGTCTGAGAGATGGCTCTGTGAGAAACGGAACTCTATTTATGAATGCTCGGTGGATGAACCGTTCCAACGAGTGGGAGCGGGTAGATTTCCTTCCACCTACTACCTGCCCAATACACATCGGCTCCCTCTGCGGCTTGAACTACCTCCGACATAAAATTGTCAAGAGGCTCGGGCATCGGAAAGTAGTACCCATTATGATCCAACCGAATTTCCCGAAATCTCTTGGGGACTCGCGCTCCACCCAGTTCTTCGGACGAATTGGGGACAGCGGAGTGCCTCGCCTTGATCGTATTCACGATATGAGCTTGACTCCGCGTGCAAGCAACATCGGTATCGAGGAACTCAAGTTGAGGTAGAAGCCAGATTGGTGAGGTCATTGATGGCGGTCGAGAGAGCCATTGAAAAGCGAGCGGCAGATTGAACTCGTAGTCAGGGTGGTTGGAGAACGTCAACCGAGTTACGTTTGTCCTCCGGGTGAACCACTCGAAACACGAAAGATTCGGTAGATCGCCTTCGAGAATTAGGTGAAGTGGTATAACCTCCAGGTCCACTCCCTCCAAGTGATCGGATAGCCAGTTAAAGGTCTTTTGGAAATGGAGCATGTCGGCTCCTGTGCTCTCCCAAATTAGGGCGATGGAGAGTCCTCGGATGGTGATCTCGTAATGGCTCAAAGTGTGCACGGTGACTTGGTACTCCTGAGCTCCGGATGTGATGGAGATTAGGGTTTGGTTTAGATGGCGCATGATGACGTCTAGGAGCTGAGCACCCGGTCGATATATATCCCTGCAACCGACTCTTAAGGAACGTAGTTGAGGGACGGCTGAGGTGGAGAGGAGAAAGGTCAGAAAATCGAGAGGGAGATAGTAGAGCCGCATTTTTATGAGGGATGGGAGTTGAATAGCTGAATGAGATGAGGGGGAAGGTTCGCTGGTGGCTGGTTGGGTCGGTAGAACCGCACCCTTCAACCTGCTCAAGTGAAGGACTTCGAGAGTAGGAGAGTTGGCGAGGAGCTCCAGGATTTCGGTTGTTGTTATTGAGGGAATATACTTCAAGATGAGTGATTTGAGTCCAGAGAGCCGGAGCGCCGTGAGATTGACGGGGACGTTTCTCAGCTCGATATCTTTCAACCCTGCTGATGGGTCTCCCCCAAATAAAATGATCTCCCCTCTGATTGAGTTTCCCTTCCGTCCTGAAATCACACGGAGGCTTTCCAGTTTCGGAGGCTTTTGGGTTTGAACGAGGGCCAGAGCCTCTTCCACCGTCTCCGATTTCACAGTGAAAGACTTCCACTGGTGGATTTTTTCCCCTGTCAAGCGGAAAAACTCGCTAGCTTTAGTTTCGCCGTCATTTTCGACAAAGATGACGTCGAGTAGAGAGTCCTTGGCCATTTGTAACGCTTTTTTATATGCCTGGGAACCTTCACTAGTGGTGATGGTTCCCCATAGGAAGCTCGTCTCCGCTATGATGTCGTGCCATGTCCGACACACAAGTTGAAGGGTCACTAGATCTCGGACGGGCGTTTCAAAGCCCACGCAGCGGTGAAGGATCGTCTCGAAGATTTCGCGCGGAATCCATTCGTGGACGAGCATATTGTGCTGTGTGGTGTTCTCACTAACTGTGTGCAAATGGATGGCGTTCAGGACTCAATAACCCAAGCCACAATAGCAGTACATACAAGCCGTGCTTCTTCGATAGTCTATCAGATTCCTGGAACGTTGTTTTGGGGGGGTTATAAAAGAGGTAAATGGTGGGGTCAGGAGGCCGTCCGAACTGGGTTGGTTGGAATTGAAATTCGCTGTTTGTGGCGTTGCGATAATGTCAACTTAGACGTCCCCGCGAGATTAGTGTTGCTCAAACCGGTTGCTTGACCTCGACAAAATTATAGATATATATCAGGGGAATCTATTCTCTCACGGGGGGGGGGGTCCAAGTCTGGCTCATTCATGGCGGTACCTGTGGGGAGCGCATGCCCTATTTGCATATGCAATTCCGATCATCCCAGCGGATATGTTTGGAAGCACTAATTGAGTACTTCTCTGCACTCCGGCTATCTTGGCGCGCCTCAAAAAGGCTCTGAAATACCACTATTGGGTCGATTTCCTCTATCTAAGACTGAGTATACGGGGCGCGCTTCGAATATGGAAATCGGATCATATTAGCCTTTCGTCCACTTCCTCCCTGGCGATATACATCGGCTCTCCCTGAGGCTTGAGCCACCGACGCCATAAACTCGTCAATAGGCATGTTCATCAGAAACCTATTCCCAGGTATAGCCCGCCGGATCCTCCGAAACTCTTCGGGAATGCTCCCCGGGGCGCCGCGCCTCACCTTAATCATATCCAAAATTCTTCTGTGGCTCCATGCGCAAACGAGGTCTGTCTCGAATAATTCGAGTTGAGGTAGGAGCCAGGTTGGTGAAGACCCGGATGTGGGCCGGCTGGGCAAGGGGATAAAGCGTCCGACTCGGAGCTTCGGTTTATAGGTACTGACGCTGGATTGCGTGAACCGGGTTACGTTCGCTCGGCGAATGAACCATTCCAGGTGCCAATTATTCTCGAAGGCAATCTCGAGGGTTAGGTGGAGTGGTATCTCAGCCAGGGGCACTTCCAAGTTTTGTCTGTCGGAAGTGGTCCATGGAGGATTCCGGGGGCTTAGCGAGATGGAAAGCCCTTGTATGACGATCGCGTAATCATCCGGAGAGGATAGCATGACCTCGTACGCCTGAGCCCCGGATGTTAGGGAAGCCAGGGTTGGCTTTAAACGTTCCATGCCGACTGCGAAGAGTTGGGCAAACGGTTGGTTCAATCGAGGAACTAACTGTCAAGGAGCGTAGTCGTGGAATGACCAGAGTTGAGAGTTGGAAATTTATAAAGGGGAGGGGGAGACTTATGAGGCGTAGTTCGATGAGAGAAGGCATTTGAATAGGCGTGTTAACCGAGAGGTCGGGTTTGTTGGTGACCGCATCAGTCGGTAGAACTGCGCCGTACAAGAATTCCAAGAGAAGGACATCAAGAGTAGGGGATTCGGTAAGGATTTTGATGATATTGGGTGCGGTTACTGAGGGAATCCCCTGTAGTCCTAGTGCTTTGAGGTCAGACAGCTGGAGGGACGCCAGGTTGATGGCGACCCTGGTCAGTCGGATATCCCTCAACCCTGCTGCTGGAGTGTCTCCAAATAGAACAATTCCTCCTTGGTTTGATGTTTAATTGTATCCCGCCATGACGTGGAGCTTGTCCAGTTCTGGAGGCTTTGGGGTTCGAAGCTTGGCAGAGCACGTTGTACTTTGCTCGAATCTACGGCCAAGGACCTCCACTGGTCAAACTTCATTCCTGTCCGGCCGAAGAATGTGGTTTGGCTTATTTCACCGCGGTTTTCGAGAAAGATGAGGTCAAGTAAAGAACTCTTGGCCATCCGTTACGCTTTGTCAAACGGCCGAAGCCCTTCCGTGGTGGTGATAGTGCCCCATAGAAAGCCCGCATCCGCTATGATATCGTGCCAGCTTCGACACGCGAGTTGAAAAGTCACGAGATCTCTGACTGGCATCTCGAAGCTCACACAGAGCTGGATGATGTTCATCAAGATTTCGCGGGGAATGCGCTTGTGAATAGACGTATTGTTGCTTATAGGGTCTGAGCGATGATTTTGAGGTTGACTGTTGCAATGTGTAGGATGGTTGAGCGCGGGTGTGGGTGTGGGGTTTCACTAACAGTGTTCCTATGGAAGATTTCAGGGTTCGATAATGATCACCACACTCAATGGGGAGACATACGTTTCGTTTTTCTCGGGCAATAGTTCGGCATATTCCATGTGGTAGAATAGACCGATCGAAGGAGCCCCAAATTTGGAACACAGGCCAGGGAAGGAAGTTGCAATGGATGCACGTTTCAGGGGTTGGGGGCGAAAATTGAATTGGTTTGAATTGAAACGGAATGTTTGTGGCGTCGAGACCTCCGACTGAATCACATCCGGGAACGAGATCGACGTTCGCCAAGCCTTGTATATTGAACATTGACATGTTTGTGTTATCTTCATTTGGCGTTGTACTTTTGAATTGGCTCACCGAGGCCGACCCAAACCGACCGTGACGACACGCTCGAACCGTAGAGATGCTGGTTCCGGAATACAATTGGCATTGTACGTACTCGTGTTTTCCTTTGGAGTGAAAATTCTGAATGGACAAAGAGCATCCGCGGGAGGTAGCCGTCGCCGTCGCTCCCTCTATCCATGTCATATCCCTGGCACAGTATATGTATCCTGGTTGGGATATCGTATGCACAGGTAGCTGTTACTGTCCAGGCAAATACGCGGTCAATCAGACTTCATAGTGAATACGTTGCCACGTCCCGCTATCGTAAGTCCTGCAAGTGAAGAAGGCATACCACAGGCGTAGGTCTTAAATTGGTGCGAAGTACACCGAGCATAATCAAAACCTTGAATCCGAGATCTATTCCGTCCACCTCCTTCCTTGCCAATACACGTCAGCTCCCTCCGCAGCCTGAACCACGTCCGACATGAACTTCCCAAGGGACGATGGTATCGGATATCGATCCTTAGGATTTGCCAACCGAATCTCCCGAAAGCGTTTGGGGGACGCTTCATAGAGTTCCGGGGACGACTCCTTCGTACCAACGGCGTGCCTCCTCTTGATCATATCAACTATTTCGTTATGGCTATCCGTCCAAGCGAGGTTGCTCTCGAAGATTTCGAGTTGAGGCAGAAGCCAAATGCTCGACTCCGAAGGCGGGGACGTAGTCGGTCGGCCGAGAAAAGGGATAAAGCTTGGGGCTAATGGGGCTGAACCTGGAAGTCCGAAAAAAGAGTAAGATAGCGTCAACCAGGTAACGTTTGTACGGCGGGTGAACCATTCCAGGTCCGAAGACGTGAAGGAGATATGGCTTCGAGGGTTAGGTGAAGTGGCATGTCAGCCAGAACCGCTTCCAAATTTTGCGATACCCATGTAAAAGTCTCTTTGAAGAGGGACTGGGAAAAAATCCTGAAGGGCTGCATGATGCTGAGGCCTCCAATGGCGATCCCGTAATGGTCATAAGAGTGTAAGGTGACCTGGAAATCCCGAGCTCCGGATGTTAGGGAAGCCAAGGTTGGCTTTAGACGATCCATGGCTGGTACGAAGAGTTGGGCAGCTGGTTCCCTAAACCAAACCTTCAAGAAGCGTAGGCGTGGGACGGATAGAGTTGAGAGCAGAAAGCTGTGGAAGGGGAGACGGAGATAACACAGGTGTAATTCCACGAGAAAATGCATTTGGATAGGCGAACCAAACGAGAGGTCCGGCTTGGTGGTGGTTGACCCCGTCGGTAGATCCGCGCCATGCAATTCATTCAAGCGAAGGATTTCAAGAGTAGGAGAATCAGCAAGAATTTGTATGACCTCCGTTGCCGTTACTGCGGTGATTCCGTTTAGATGTAGTGATTTGAGGCTGGAAAGCTGGAGCGACGCCGGATTGATGGGGACCCTGGTTAGCCGGATATCCTTCAACCCAACTGCCGGAGTTCCTCCAAACAAAACAATCTCTTCTTCGCCTGATGGATCAACGTATCCTGCATCTAAGTGGAGCATATCCAGTTTTGGAGGCCACTGGGCTTGCATGTTGGCCAAGACATCGGCCATACTGTTCGACTCCACGCTCAATGATCTCCATTGGTTCATCTTGTCTCCTGTGAGGCTGAAAAATTGGCTCGCTTCGATTTCTCCCTCGTCGATAAAAATGACGTCGAGGAGAGAATCCTTGGCCATTTGGAACGCTTTGTGAAATGCCTTGGATCCTTCGTCGGTGGTGATGGTGCCCATAGGAAGCTTGCCTCTGCTACGATATCGCGCCAGCTCCGACACACGAGTTGAAGGGTTACAAGATCTCGAACGGGCGTTTCAAAGCCCACGCAGAGGTGGAGGATGGTCTCGAAGATCTCGCGCGGAATGCGCTCGTGAACGAGCATAGTCCTTACGGCGTGGTACGAATCGAAAGTGTCAGCGCTCGGCCGGCAAGGCGATTGCAACAGCAGGATATACACCTCGTTGTTCTTCACCAAAGCTAGATTGCCCCTCAAAGAGATGGTTATATAGGGATGGTGCTTTAAGGTCCAGCTGAGAGAGAAAAGGTGTGGTCAAGGGGAATACCAGGTTGGGGACGCGTTCAAAACTGGGTATGGTTGGAATTGAAATTGTCTGTTTGTGGCGCTGAAATACCTGGTGCAGCCACGACGAGATCGATGTTCCCCTTATCCGTTACTTGACGCCACCAACAGTATACCCAATTTCCTGCATTGAATCTTACCGAGGCCTAGCTGTGAGGTACATCGTTCCATCGTTCGGTGCACGGATCGGCCCACCGACTCGGCGACGTCAACCTAAACAGCTGCATGTTATTCCACCACGCCTGAACAACTTGAGCAGATGATCACGTTGTTTCCGAACTTACATTCATTCTGTAGCAATCTCTTACACCGGTCAATAGACTCCTTGGAAACCTCTCGCGAGCAACCACTGGGGCGGGAGGTTGTGTCTCAATCCCTACGACGTTCTTTGAGACGTAGCTGACGAAAGAGCACCGGATGGTGCGCCACAAAGAATATGACACTACTAGCTCTGGTCCATCTTCGTAGTTGCAGCTTCGGGGCGCTGCTTTGCTGGAGTTCTGGTAGGCACTCTGTTTGAGGTACTTTGCTTCATTCACAGGTCTGGAAATGGAATGAAGATTTCATTTGACATCGTGCTTGAAAAGCGAGCCAGGATATCTTCCGCTTTCCCATCGCATCGGTAGTTCTCTCTCAATACTGCACCCGGTCGAATTCCTTCCACTCTCGTTTAGGATAAACCTGCTCTCATAATTTCTCTCGCCCTTTTCCCGCTTAAGCCATCCCACTTGCTTCTTTCTCCGCCTTTTTTTCTCGCTCTTTTCTGGCACACTAAGCCACAGTGGTCCACCTTCTTGCAATTTTGTTTTGTAGCCTTCCAAAATCGCTTGGCTTTCTCTTGCGCAACCTTGATACGTCGCTCTCGCGTGGGTTTCTGCCCGAAGTCCGGCTTCTCGTGCAGAAATATATTTTGCGACACTCAGTGCCTCATATCCGACGGCAACAAAAAAGAAGCCGTTTAGCCAAGTTCTTGGCGGGTTCCAGGACTCACAATGGGACCCTTATTGGCGCGGAATATAGGCGCCTTCGCGGGCTATTTTAAGCAACCAGTTTGGGAACTTAAGCGCGGTGATAGCCAAATTCGATGAATAGAGACTTCTACTTTCGCCGATTGGCTCTCCATGGTGTTGGACTGTTGGAAAATCAGGCTCGATTGGGTGCCTTGATGTCCGGCGGAACGATGCCGCACCGGGGACGCTTCCAAGAAGGCTGATTTTGTCTCACGAAGAAAGGATTCTAGTTTCAACTGCAAGAGGGACCCAGTACTTATATTTATCGCTCTTTTTTTCCCTTCTGTTCGTCTTCATTCATTCCACCCGCTCCCTCATCCCTGTTTGGCTTTCTGACCAGCCCACCTCACATTCCTTGCTTCACAGCACACCTACGTTCTCTACAACAAATGCGCTCCCTCCTTACATTCTTCTCCGTAATTCTTCTCGCAACTCCTTCCGTGTTTGGCTCTCCCGTTCCCGAATGCACGGCCGAATTATGCGGAAACATGGATTTCTCAAGCTCATTGACCAAGCCAGTCGAGGCTGCCTCATCCCTTGTCAAGACCGACACCCCAGCCCGGTCCACTTC
>WSTX01005557.1:0-12935 GCA_019633405.1 Tulasnella sp. 408 | reverse complement strand
TTCTCGACTCTTGGGCAAACTATGCCTCCCAAACGCGGTAATCAGGGTTGGGGATCTAGTTTTGGTGCAACCATCAGTAATTTCGCTGGCATGTCAGACCCAGAACCTAATAGAGAGAGGGGCTCTGGACATGCCGGCGCCGGCGGTGGCAGTGGCAATGGCGGTGGCGGTGGCAGGAGTGCAACAGACTCTTCAAAGGACAAGGGCAATACTCAGAGTGCCGCTGCCGCTGCCACAAACAAGAATGCAACGGAGCCTCCAGCCATGCCTCCAGTCCCCCCGGGGCTAGCGGAGTTACGTGAGATCCTCAACGCGATGGCTACCGCCCCTCCCGGAGTACCACCTCAGTTAGATAAAGCGCTCATCGAGAGGATCAAAAACTCTCCACTTAGTCCCGTGCTCGAAGAATTAGGTCCACTTTATAGAAAGCTCAACCCTCCTGAAGGCTCACAGGAAGCTCAGGCGCAGGAGGCACAACGAGCGGAAGCCAATCGACCACCCCCTCAACCTGCATCTACACCCGGTCCCGGCCCATCGTCGGCCCAGGTAGAAACTGCATCCGCTCCTGGACGCGCTTCTTCATCAGCCCAGCAACCACCAGCTACTACTACCGCTCTGGATGTAGCCGAACTCAAGGGCATTCAAGCTGGTCTTGGGTCAATCTCGGCAACACTGAGTTCCGTTGCTCAAGCGGTTACGGTGCGTCCTTTTGCCCCTGTCGTTTTCGACCTTCAGCGGAGACCATGCGTGTTCTGAACTCAGTGATTTCAGGAAGTGACTCCACGAGGAGAACTAGGTCGCTATTTCCAAACCTTAGAAAATAACCTACAACGAGCAGATTCTGAAACCGTACGTCTACTGCCTAATCGCCCGGAGCTTTTTGTTGAAGAAGATCGCCGTTTAGCGGGAGGCAGTGAAAGCGTCTGCCACTATCGCCAAGACCCAAATCGAAGCCGTGGATAAAAAGGTAAAATTACGATGGGGTAGCTTAATTCGCATCAACGACTTAACAAAAATCCTCAGGTCACCCAAATGTCTGGCAAATTGGATCCACTCGCCGAAGTGAAAGTAGGAGTCCAGAGGTTGCAGGCTGGACTCCTAGATGAGGCCAAAGCAGAACGAACACGTCTTGAAGCAAGGAACAAGGAGCTAGAAGATCAGGTCAAAGAGCTCCAGCAGGTCATCCAGGATACGAGAGCGGAGCTGTTGCCAGTGGAGGTGGCATCGAAGGTAGGTTGAGGAAATTGCGCGACGCGGTTCGATTTCCACTTATCAATGTAACTTTCAGATTGCTCTTCAAGGCGTATTCTCCGATGAGCCAGACAAAACGGATGGTCGTGGGGGAAATCAGGCCACTACCGGCGCCCTAGTACAAACAGCCAAGAAAGTGAGAACGAATGTAAGAGATCTATGGCGCGAGTTTCGATTTTATCTAGAAAGCTAATCTCCTCCTCGATCTGGAAGACGCTGGGCCTGTTTGCCAAATGTCGTGTACTTTTTACCTTCATCAGTCGGGATCCCGCAAAAGGTGCGCCACGTCGGCGACTCTCTCCATACCTGTCTCTGACTGAAGGACGAAGTAGACTCAAATGTTCCCGATTTTGGCACGGAAGGCGAATGGGGTCGGTGTGTTGAATACGTACAAGTGAGTTGAGGCTTCCAGGTTGTAGCGAAGTCTCTGACCCATAAGTGTCTTCAGGCTTCCAACTCCAAGCTTCGCACTGCCGTGGAAGAGAAGAAAGAGACTGTGCAAAAGCTGCTGTTTGTCGGTTTTGTCGTTGAACAAATACGGAAAGGCCACTATAGCGAGAAGGAGTGGGAGAGTGATGACGATTGGAAAAACTTTGCTGGTTTGTTAGAGAAGTCGCCAGTAGGTGGAAACCGTAAAGCGTGAGTTGATGGTTTAACAGCAGTTCCTCCTCGAATAGGATGGATTTGCTGGCATTCGACATTTGGCGGAAGATTTGTCTCGACTTACCGCCCAAGCGTCCACTCCTCCGGCCCCCAACGGTCCAACGTCTTCTACTGCTTTTGAAGGCTCCCATACTTCAACAGCTAAACCGGCTGGCGCGACCACCCAAGCTCCTGTGGAACCTGGTTCAACACCTGCGTTTACCGCTCCTGGCTCTCCGGTTGTCCCAACCAGTCCAATTACCGCAAAGAAAGATCGGGACGTCAGGTACGCGCTCACCACCCTTACGAGGCTCTCAAGAAACCCGTCTCACTTGAAACTCATTGAAACCATCATGTAGGCCTGTCCCGACGAAAAAACGGTCTCCGTCGATCAGAATCAAGAGAGTTTTCAATCCCAATCCAGGGCCTCTGTATGGCTGGGGTCCCATTGCTCCATGAGATGTCGAAGGCCTACTTCATACTTTTACGGCCACTACCAGTAACCTCTTAGTATTTATATATTATGACTCGTGTTTGTTGTACTAGTGTCTGTACTAGCGCCTGTAAGGTAGAATGGATTCCACGTGTGATTTCAGGGTGACGGGCTGGTCCGTTCTGGGGCGCTTTCGCTCCCGTAGTATATAGATGGTGATATGTTTCCTCCGAGTTGTTGTCCTGAAAACTCCACTCCACACTTCAATATTGCCATCGTCCAGTAAATAATGGGATGGTCCTCTGCGCTTTCCCGGTACGCATCCTCGACTCGCACGTGACGCATCCGCTTTTGGGTCGTTGTGGCCCTTCCGAAGTATGTAGCTTCGATGCTTCTTCCTGCCCAAGAAATTCTCCATCCAGATCAACCGCCCAGCAGTCATCCCCCTATCTGTCGACTTATCTTAGCAGCTTGATCTAACATCGTCCCCTCCGATTGTCTTGTGACACATAAACGAACATCTTACTCTCTTCCCCATCTCCCCTCCGCAACCATCTCTTCTCGACTCTTGGGCGGGCTATGTCTCGTAAAAACGCTCCGTCGCCGCCGAGCCTCTTTTCGGGATCCTTGTTTCCAAGGGTTGCAGAACTCGAGGCTATCTCCCGGGCCAATGGCAATAGCAGAGCGGGGAATACGAGGAATGCGCCAGTGCCGCCTGTCTTGCCGGGGCTGGCAGAATTGGTTGAGATCCTCAATGCGATGGCTGCTGCCCCTCTCGGAGCGCGACCTAAGTTAAATCAAGCCTCCATTGAAAGGATCAGGAACTCCCAACTTCACCCCGTTATTGACGGATTACAATCAGTGTACAGAAAGCTCGGTCCCCTTGAAGGCTCTTCGGAGCATCTGCAGGCGCAGGGCGCACAGCAGCCGAATGGCAATCTACCAACCCCTCTAACTGCATCTACCCCCGGGCCCGGTCCTTCGTCAGCCCAGCAACCCACACCTGCTGCTGCTCCGGCTGCGGCCGGAATCACCAACGCAGAAGCTGGTCTGAAATCAGTATCGTCTAAACTGAAATCCGTTTCTGAAGCTATCACAGTAAGTCGCCTGGTCTTTTCAGACTTCTGGTGAAAAAAAAGTGCGTCTGAAACTCGGCTTATCAGGATATGAAAGCGTCAACCAAGGCCGCCAAAGAGCGAGCAGAGGCCGCAGATAGAAAGGTATCAAATAAAAGGAGTAGTTTAGCTTATGCTAGTGGCGACTCAATCAAAAACGATTCAGGTCTCTCAAGTTTCTGGTAAATTGGAACCGGCGCTCACAGATTTAGCCCAAGAAGTCAAGAAGTTACAAGTTGATATGATCGACGAATTCAACGGAGAGCGGACACGTTTTGACACGAAGGTCAAAGGGCTGGAAATGAACGTCAATGAACTGCAAGAGGAGGTCAAGGAGCTGAAAAAGGAGACTAAGGAGCTTCAACAAGTCATTCGCGATGCGAAAGCGGAACTGTTGGCGGTAGAGGTTGCCTCGGAGGTATGTAGACGAGGAGATGTACCACGTGATGGATTCTAACTCATGATGGTACTTTAAGATCGCTCTTCAAGGCACATTCTCTGACGAACACGACAAAACGTCCGGTCCCCTGAGGCCTAACAAGGCACCAAGTGACCTCTTACAAACGGCCAAGAGAGTGCGAACCAATGTAATAGCTTATTTCAATACCTTTGATTTTCCTTGAAGATCTAACCGTCGGCTGCCTTTGGAAGACTTTGGGTCTGATTACCAAATGCCGGGCGTTGTTTGCTGTCCTCAACCCTGATCTCGAAACAGGTACGACTATATAGATGACTTTCTTCCGTGTACCCTTCTGACAAAGAGCAAACTAGGTGCAAATGCTCCGGATATCAGTATGGAAGGCGAATGGGGTCGATGTGCCGAACACCTACGAGTGAGTTGTGGCGTTTGAAAGCCTATACAGGTCCCTTGAGCGATCATGGGTCTCTTCAGACGTCCAACGCCAAGCTGCGTAATGCCGTAGTAGAGAAAGAAGAGACCATTCAAAAGCTGCACCTTGTCGGTCTGGTCCTTGATCAAATGCGGAGAGGCAACAGTGTTCAACTTGTATCGCAAGATATATCTCGCCCTACCGGCCAACCGACCGCAGCTACGGATGACGTCGCGTCTTCCGCTGCTCCTGAAAAGTCCAAGCCTTCGACAGCCGAAACGGTTATTGCAGTGTCTCCAGCCTGCACCAGCTTCTCCGACCTCAACCCCTCTTTTTACCTCTCCTAGTTCTCCAGCTGCTGGTTTTCGATCGAAAGGCCCGGCCTCTTCATGGTCGGGGTCCCTTTGTAGAGCGAGGCAGCAAAGGCCTACTCGTACTGCAGGGCCACCATGAGGAACTATCCCTATTCTTGTATAACGATACTCTGTTTGTTGTACTAGCTGTGCGCAGTGTATGCATATGTATGCTAGGATCAAATCTCTGCGTGGTTCCCGGCGTGACACCGAGGACTCGTCGGTGAGTCACGTTCACCGTTGGCATTGTCGAGTTCTAGACCAGGAGCTAAAGCTCTGAGCGATTAGGGGGGATAATAGGCATGCAGCAATTCTCGGAGTGTCGGGTGAATGCCGCAGAATTTGCCCTCTGCTTTGGGCCCGGAGCTATCTAATGGGCTGTAAAACGCCCGGTTCTCCCATTTGCTCGCAGCACCACCATGGTTCGGTAGCGTATTAATAGTAAGAAGAGAAGAGTGCCCCGGTCAAGTTTGTCACTACCACTGCCCAAGCTTTGGTGAAGCCGCTCTATGTACTCAGTCGGCGTCTCGATGTTGGCGGACGAAGCTGCGTCAGTTTGCTCCTCCCGCCACCGAGATTTCTTCCTCGTACTCCACAGAGTCAATATTTTGTAGCGGTTTCTTTGCGTCGAAATATGCGGGGCGTCGCAAGAGTTGCCGTGGAAAAGCAATAAGGTCGCAGAGCAGAGGGAGAGACTTGAGGGTGATAGGTCCTGGTCCGCCCCCCATGGTTTATCTGCCTTCTCTCCGAGTTATCGTAATTTGAATTCCAACCTACAATTCACGCTCTAATGTTCTCTTCCTGCAAAGGATACCATGGATCTTGGACGCTTTCCCAATAACGTAAACGCACACCCTTGGGTTTCACGTGACGCGTCCGCTTTTGGGCGGTAGTGGCCCTTCCGACGCTTCCATGCTCCCTCCTGCTGTCAAGGTTCATCGCCTCGACAGACAAAGCACCAGTCCTCCTCCCTATCCCTCAACTTACACCAACAGCCTTCTCGTTGGACCCAGCACCGTCTCCCCCAATCGTCCAGCGCGACACATAACCAAATACCTTACCCTCCTCCGAGCCCACTTCCCCTTGCAACTATCTCTTCTCAACCCCTGGGCGAGCTATGCCCCCCAAAAACAATAATTCGAGTCGGCGGCGATCCAAGAATGGCTCGTCCCAAGACATGCCGGAACCCGAAATCCAGGAGAAGATTCAGGAAAAGGGCAAGGGCAATGCCGCTAGTGCTGGTCGGAATGAAGAAGAGCCGCCGGTCGTGCCGGGGCTGGCGGACTTGATCGAGTTTATCAATGCGATGGGCGCCACTCCCCCCCGAGGACAACCCCAGCTTCATCGAGAGCAGGTCGAAAGGATCGAGAAGTCTCCGCTTCGTCCTGCGCTCCAAGCATTACGACCAATTTATCGAATGCTCTTTCCATCTGAAGGCTCGTCGGGGACTGCACAAACTCAGGCCCAGGTCCCAGAGCAACCGGAAGCCATTGCACCAACCCCTCAGCCTGCATCGACCCTCGGGCCAGGTTCTTGGAGGTCAACCAAGCGGCCCACACCTGCTGCTGCCCCGGCTGCAGCCGGAATCACAAAGACGGAAGCTGGTCTGAAATTAGTATCGTCAAAATTGAATTCCGTGTCTCAGGCCGTTACGGTGCGCAGCCCACTCTTTGCGACTTTCTAGTAGAGGACCAGTGCGTCTAAAACTCAGTGCTATTAGGATATGAAAAACTCAACCAAGACCGCCAAAGACCAAGTTGAGGCTGCGAGAGACCAAGTAGAGGCCGTCGAGAAGAGGGTAACAGCTGCGATGAAGTAATCAGCAGCACATTTGTCGCTTACTAAGGATCTCATCCCAGGTCTCTCAAATTTCCGGTCAATTGGACCCGGCAATCACCGAATTGACGCAAGAGGTCAAGAGGTTGCAAGTTGATCTAATAGGCGACTTCAAGGGAGAACGAACACGTCTCGAGACGAAGGTCAAGGGCTTAGAAGCGGAGGTCAACAGGCTGAACAAGGTGGTCAGCCGATTAGATAGTAAGGTCGTCCGGCTAGAAAAGGAGGGCAATGAACTTCAACAGGTCATTCACAATACGGGAGCGGAGCTGTTGGGGGTCGAGGTTGCGTCGGAGGTACGTAGACGGGGAGATTGCGCCATGCTATTGGATTGCAACTCATGATAGTACTTTTAGATGGCTGTTCGAGGCACATTCATTGACGAACCAGGCAAAACGGGCGGTCGCAAGGGAACTGACAAGGCGTCAGGTGACGTCTTACAAACCGCCAAGAAAGTGCGAACCAATGTAAGAGGCCCATACCAACGCCTTTAGTGTTTTCTGGAAATCTGAACACCGTGTGGATTTGGAAGACCCTGGGTCTGATTAACAGGTGTCGCGCGTTGTTTGCTGTCATCAATCCTGATCTCGAAACGGGTGAGGCAACACGGATGACTCTCTTTCATGCGCCTCTCTGATGAAAAGACAACTAGACGCCAATACTTCTGACATTATTATGGAAGGGGAATGGGGTCGATGTGCCGAACACCTACGAGTGAGTTGCGGCATTTCAAAGTCTCCGCAGGTCTCCTGAGCGATAAATCCCCTCAGGCGTCCAACTCCAAGCTGCGCAACGCCGCTGCAGAGAAAGAAGAGATCTTCCAGGATATACAGTTTGTCGGTTTGGTTCTTGATCAAATACGGAGAGGCAACCGAGTTCGGCTTGTATCGCAAGCTTCCCCTCGTCCTACCGGCCAACCAGACGCAGCTTCTAATAACCCCGCGTCTTCCGCTGCTACTGCGATGCCCGAAGCTTCGACAAACGAGACAGCTATTTCAGTCACCCAAGGCCGCACCACACTCTCCGACCTCAACGCCTGTGGTTACCTCTCCTAGTTCTCCGGATGCCCCATCGTTCTCGTTCCCGCACAGAAAGATCCATGCATCTGGTTCGCGACTCAATAAGCTTACAATCATCTTCATTCTTAAGCAACCTGGTTCGGTCAACGTGGTTGAACCTTTATACAGATCGACTTTGGGTCGAAAGCTCACTCGATCGCGGGGGTGCCGTTGTAGGATGAAGCAACGATGGCCCACTTCGTCCTTTCAAGGTTACCATGAACAACTTTCTCCATTTATTTATTATGGCTCCTTCTCCATGTTTGTTGTATCAGCTGTGTACACTGTATGATACGTTTGAAAGGTAGAGCAAACTCTCTCCTTGATTTTAGTCTGACAACACGGACTTGTGAGTGACCCACGTTTTCCGTTGGATTTTTTAGTTCTAAACCGAGCGGGGAAGTTACGAGCAATTAGGGCAAAGAATATGGCACGTAGCACTTCTTGGAGTGCCGGCCTTCTGTCCGGATCAATCCTATGAGCTTTTTTGTTCGCAACTCCGTCGTGCTTCGGTTGTGGGTCAACAGGATATGAACCGATTAATTTTACTATCTCTGGCTATGCGGCAACCATATATAATCAACCGGGGTCCTGGCTTTCAAGCTTCGGCAAATCGGAAGCTGCAGAGGTTTGCTTTTTGGGGCAAGCCACCTCCCTTTCCTGAACTCACAGAACCAATATGCTGTTGTGAGTCCGTTGGGCTGGAAAATCCCGTTCCTCGCAAGAGGTACCTTAGAAAAAGCAAGGATGTGAAGCTTTCGCTGCTGAGGAAGAGCCTTCAGGATAACATACTGGGTCGTTTGAAGAGACACTCCCGTCTTTCTCGGTGGTTACCTCTCGTCCTCAGGTTCTCGTAATGGTCGTAATACTAATATTAACATACATCCATGTCTCATTATCCTCATCACCGTAAAGAATGAGATTGTCTGGCACACTTATTCGGTTTGCGCACAAGGTTAATTAACCGGCACGTGGTGCATCCGCTTTTGGGTAGCTGTGGTCCTCCCGCTCTCAAGGTTCGACATCCACCACAGCAGGTGTCCCCCTATCTTCCGGCGTATCTTAACAGCGCTTTCGCTGGATCTATCACCGACTTCTCCCATCGTCCAACGCGACACATAAACAAATCGCTTCGTCTCTTCCCCATCTCAGACCTGATATGACCCAAAGGCCCACTCAGAGTGAGGTATTTATGAGGGCCGTCGCTCAGTACATGTCAGATCCCGATGTCAGGGATGAGGATAACCACCCAGTTGTGCCAGGGCTAGATGACTTAGTTGAGGTGCTCAGTATGATGGCTGCCGCGCCTCCCGGAGCACGACCCAGATTAAACCAAGACCACATCGAGAGGATCAACAACTCTCCACTTCATCCAGTGCTCAAACAGTTACAGCCAATTTATAAAAAGCTCGGACCTCTTGAAGGCTCCCCGGAGCATCTGCAAGCTCAAGCTCAGGCGCAGATCGTACAGCGGATGGAAACCCTTTTAGCATCCCCTCAGTCTGAATCAGCTCCTGGCCCAGGTCCCTCGTCAGCCCGTCCCCGTCCCCCTCAGATTGCGTCCGTCCCTGGGCCCGGTCCCTCGTCCGCCCCTGGGCCCGGTCCCTCGCCTGCCCAGCAACCGCCATCCACTCCTGCTCCGGATGTAGACAGAATCAAGAACGTGGAAGCTAGCCTCAGTGCTCTAACTTCAAACCTGAATTTAGTTGCTCAAGCTGTTTTGGTGCGTCCCCCTCTGCTTCTTTCCGACTTTCAGTCAAACCTCTGCGTCTGAACGCTCTTCTCTCAGGATGTGACTACACGAGGAGAAATGGGTGGCAACTTCCAAACGCTAGAAAACAACTTGCGCCGAGCAGATTCTGAAACTGTGCGTCTATTTCATACTCACTTAAAGCATCTTCAAGTTATTGAAGAGAACGGGGGTTTAGCGAGATACTGTGAAGGCGTCTGTGGATGCTGCCAAGACCCAGGTCGACAACGTAGATAAGAAGGTAAAGCCATGACGAGCAGTTCAACCCACAAAAGCGACTAATCAAAGGATAGATCTCTCGGATGACCGACAAAGTAGATCCAATGCTCACTGAATTAGCGCAAGGGATCAAGAAATTGCAAGTTGGTCTCTTAGGTGACGTCAAAGCGGAACGAACACGTCTTGAAACAAAGGTCAATGAATTGGAGAAGGAGGTCAAGCAGCTTCAGCAGGTCATTGACACTACGAAAGCGGAGCTGCTGCCGGTGGAGATTGCGTCGGAGGTAGGCGAGGAAGTTGCGCCATGCAATCGGACTCCTACTCATATGATTCTTTTAGATCGCTCTTCGGGGCACGTTCTCCGACGAAACAGGCAAAGTGGACGGTCGCAGGGGGTCTAACAGTGCGACAGTTAGCCTACCACAAACCGCTAAGCGAGTGCGAACCAATGTGAGGTCTATGAAAGCACCTATACTTTTAGAGACTAAAGGTCGTCTTAATTTATAGACGCTGGGCCTGATTACCAAATGTAGAACGCTGTTTACTTTCATCAGTCGTGATCCCGAAACAGGTGCGGCCACACACAGCCAGCTAGTTCTCCCCCAGAAGCGTCTCTGACTGAAAGAAAACCTAGAATCGGATGTTCCGGATCTTGGAACGGAAGGCGAATGGGGTCGATGCGCTGAACACCTGCAAGTGAGTGGAGGTTCGCCGAAACCGACGGAGGTTTTCTGAGTGGCGACTATCTTCAGGCGTTTAACTCCAAGCTGCGCAAGGCCGTAGAAGAGAAAGAAGAGACTGCTCAAAAGTTGCAGTTCGTCGGCTTTGTCATTGATCAAGTGCGGCAAAGCGACAGTACCCAACTTTTCACGCAAGATTTATCTCGACTTACCCCCCAACCGACCGCTGGTTCCAAGGGCGTCGCGGCTTCCGAGGCTGTTCTTACGAGCTCTAAGCCTTCGGCAACTAGGACTGGTGTTGCACCTTCCCAAGCCTGCAGCAGGCCCTCCGACCTTCACGACTGGGAGTCGGATGGCGAGTAGTAGGAACGTTCTCCAGCTGTCCCCACCGTCTTCACTCCTACGAAAGAAAGGTCCGGACAGCAGGTACCCGCTCAACATAAATACAAATTGTCTTGGTCCCCCGGGACTACGGAGGACTTTCCTAATTAATGTATTGCGATCCCATGCTGCGTATAGGGATCCATGCATATGGTAGAATTGAATTGTGCTAATTTGTGCGCGATTTCAGTGTGACAACGAGGACTCTTCGCCGAGCCACGTTCGCAGTTGGCTTTGTCGAGTTCTAGACCGAGTGGCGAAGTTCCGAGCGATTAGGGGGAAGAATAGGCGTGCAGCGCTTCTCGGAGTGTCGGGTGAATGCCGCGCGCGAACTCGCCTTCGGCTTTCTGCCCGGAGCAATCCTCTGGGGCTTCAACGCGACCAATTCTGCCGCCTTACTCGCAGCTCCACCCATGCTTCGATAACGCAACGATAAGTAGACGACAATGTCCTTCAATCAAGTTACCTTCCCTCGGGTAAATTTCAAGCTAGTGCGTTGCAACGGGCCGATCGGCGCTAGTTGCGGGTGGTTCGGAACTTCTTCCCACTGCTCCCTCCACTTACCTTCGTTCCAAAGTCAATATGCTGATGTGGTCCCGTTGCGTCGGAACATGCCGTACTTCACTAGAGGTACCCGAGGAACAAGCAGCGACACGAAAGTTTTCATGGTCGAGGGAGGGGGCTTTGGCGATAAGATCCGTTTTGGGGTAGTTCCGCCTCCCCGTTTGTTTACCCCTTTCCTCTTTGAGCTGACGAAAAACAAATTTGTAACCCCAAACCTCAGGCCTTGCTATCTCCTTTCCCGCGCAAGATAATACACTTTCCATGTCGACGTGGAAGGTGGATCCACACGCAACACGTCCGCTTTTGGAGCTTTATGGCCCTTCCGGAAGAAACTTCCATACTCCCTCCCGCTCTCAAGGTTCACCTTGCACCCAAACAAGTCCCGCAGCCCTCCTCCTATCTCCCAACGTATATCAACAGCCTTTCCGCTGAATCAATCACCACTCTTCTCTTTCGAGTCCCACCTCCGCCTCGTCGAAAGCCAACATGGGAAAGGCCAATAGAGCTGCTAAAAAGAAAGCTGCCAAAGCCCCTCCGCAAATCAAAAAGCCCTCAGGAGTCCAAAGTAACCAGAAGCCAACAGAAGAAGAAGAAGAGGGCAATGCGGAAAGCGGCGTGGAAGATGCCGGAGACGCGGACGTGAATGATGCTGGTGCGGGGGAAGCGAACGGTCAGGGCGCGGGCGAAACGGCAGGAGGCGACGGACCGAAGGTAGGAGAAGAAACCAAGGACGGAGACGGAATGAAGGAAGGAGGTGAAACGAGGGAAGGAGGCGAAGAAACTCAGACCACCGACGCGCACCACCAAATACCCACAGGAGGAGGCGAAACGAAAGAAGGAGGCGAAACGAGAGCAAGCGGCCAGGAGACTCAGTCCATCGACGCGCACCACGAGATACTTACAGGAGACCAGACTAGTGGGCCACCGGGCGAGGGTGGCTCTGGAGAGACCGTGGCGGATGGTTCTAATGACGCTGAGCCGAAAGCCGCCGTACACGAAGGGAAGGGTAACGAGGAGAGTGAAGCGAACGACAACGGCGTGGACGTTGGGGATAAGGATGAGCTGCCCAAACCAAACGATGCTGGGGCGGTCGAAGTTGCAGGCTTGGCGGAATTGATTGGGGTCATCCAAGCCATGGGCGCTGGAGCGACCGAACAACCAGGAGTCGTAGCAGGGCTTGTGGACAGGCTCAAAAACACACCGTTATACCCCGCGTACGAAGCCTTGCAGGAGTCCTGGAAGAAAATGCTCGCGCGCGAGTTGGAGATGAAGGCTAAGCAGGCCGCCCTCCCACCTTCCCCCCCACTTACTCCTCAAACCCTATCCACCATCTCGAACAAAGGGCCTCAACATCAGCATCAACTGCCCTCCCACCCTCCTTCTAGGGAGTTCAAGGATCAGGAGACCGAAACCGATCCACCTCCACCTACGGATTCGACGCAGGCATCATCGCTTCCTCCTCAAACCGGATCGACGAATTCGACCCAAGACCTAAAGCGTCGACTTAAGAGGCTCACCCAACCTCCTTCCAGGGTGTTTAAGGACCAGGAAGCTGAAACTGATCCTCTCCCACTTGAGAGTTCGACCCCACCGACACAAGCGCCCCCGGGTACTTCGAAAACCGTACCAACTAATTCGACCCAAGACTTAAGGAGTCGACTTAAGAGGCTCACCCAACCTCCTTCCAAGGTGTTTAAGGATCAGCAAATAGGAACAGATCCACTCCCACCTGCGAGTTCGGTCCCCCCGACGCAGGCACCCCCGCTTACTCCTGAAATCGTATCAAAGAAGTCGACCCAAGGCCCAAGGAATCAGCCCAGACA
>WSTX01005556.1:0-12960 GCA_019633405.1 Tulasnella sp. 408 | reverse complement strand
TTTTGAAGGGTCTTGTCATCAGGGAACTCCTCTCCGACGAAGGGAGTGACGACTTGAGGGGGGTTGGGAATGGCAGCGCTCGGGTAGTTGGTAACGTATGTGGAAGGCTTGTAGGTCGGGTGCCCATCTTCGGAAGCTGTGCCGTCGATAACGGAAATGATGTCACCGCACGCGAGACGGGTCTTGTTCGCGGCGTGAATGACAACAGAACGACCGAGGATGGAAAGGTCCTCTGATGGACATGAGGTCAGCACTCGGGAAGATTGTGATTAGGAAGGAATAAGGACTCACGAGGGTACCACCGAATGTAGTCATCCTCGTAGCTGAAAGAGTCGATGGAGCCTGAGGAGGTGCCGTTCAACTTGCCGTGCTTGCCAGATAGATCACCCTCTTGGCAGTACTCTGGGAATGCAGGGTCGCAGACCAACGAGTCCGTGAGGTGAAGAGGGTCTAGATGTCCGAGCGCCTAAATTTCCCCAAAGTGTAACAATGCCGGAATTGCGAACAGCCGCAAAAGGATGGATCCGAGAGACAACAGGAAGCGCAAGTCAGTGCTCATGTTTGGGGCGCAGATCCTGAACCTTGATGTTACGTAGGTGCCAAGGATGGTAGACTCACAACTGTGCAGTTCCTTTCCTTTCCGACGGGGTTGGTGTGGATGTGGTAGAGGTAAGGTTGTAGCTCGTTATCGTAGAGACCTGAACCTTTGAAGGTGACCTTGGTGGGACCTGAACCACCGGGAACTCCCCAGAACTGTAGGTGGCCTTCGATACCGTTACCGAGGATGAGGGCTTGAGCATAGTATTGTTGGCTTTCACGCTTCGTTGGAGCGCTAGCAGCAAGCGCCGCGAGCGAGAGGGTCGTAAACAGAGCGGAGGCGATCATTATGGGTTTTGGGGAGCGGGTTGAGGTATGAGTAAAGGGGGCGGACGAGAGAGAGGTTGAGGGGAATGGAATGAAAGGAAATGGAGTGTTGATGGGTTTTATAAGGAGTCGTGAACGTGTTTGGGGCCAGGGATCGCAAGCCCGAGGCTCCCAGATGGTCAAGAGGCTTGGAATAGCAGCAGATCGTAACGCCCTGAATGACGCCACACGAAAAGCTGTGAGAGAAGGCGGCTATCGCAAAATGAGGGGGAGCGGTGCACTCTCCTCACTGCCTCGTTCAACGTTGCCGGGCAGTGGAGCTGCTGGGTCATCTGTCCGAGCCACCCGTCGGCTCACCAAATCATCTGCGCCATCAGCGTAATTGCTCTCGGTTTTGCCTCACCCGTCGACGACGATCCATGACCGTCGCTAAACTTAGCAGCACCGGGGTTGGGTGATGCATTGCCGGGAGACAGTCTAGCCCGCTCGGGATTTGTCAAGCCACGTGGTTCCCAACAGTCACGCCAAGTTTGGTTCCAACGCCACAACCAGTGGAGCGGAGTGGACTTGGCGCAAACAGACTTCTTGGTAATCACCATCAGAAAACCTTACGTTCCTGTACGACAACATCCAACGCTTGGCAGAACACAGCATTTCATGGGCTGAGGCTGGCTTCAGAGAACGCCGACGGACAACGTTGACTCTGGGCGATTCCCAAGCAGTCACAAGTGCGTTGCCGGCACGGGAAACAGGTTAACAGTATTCTGCTCGTGCAAGGACACTTTGCGCTTGCGCTTGAGTCACTTTTGGAAAATTTCCGGTAAAGCAAACTTCTAGGCGACGCTGATGACGCGAACCGCAGTGCGCGACCTGCCAGAACGTAAACGAAAACATCCATCAGGCGATGAGGAACGTAACTTAGCTGGGCAGAACGCGGAACGAGACTACGCGTGCCCCGTGTAATCACTCCCCAAAACAGAGTTACCATGACTCACCTCGAGGATGCCCTCGCAAGTCTTCAAGCCCAAAAGGAACGCGTAGGAACGTGGCCTGAGCCCATCTGCGTTCGTTCAGACAGTCCTAAGATTCTGATTACCTACCCTCCACGGCGCCTCCAAGTCCGGGACTCCAGGTACCCGGTTAACAATTGCATTAGAAGTCTCAGGCAGCCGCCCAAGCCCTCTATACCCCTTCGTTCAACCCTCCTCACCTCGAAACAAGCGAAAGGCATTTTCTCGTGTTCAAGCTCGCGGAATGAGACTACGCCTAAAGAGAATCTTTCTACGTGACGCCCGCCATCTAACGCCTGCTGGACAGCATGAGGCAAGGCCATCATGTTCCCTTTTCAGCCCAAAAACTATCGCTTCAACAGAATTATTGACAGTCAGCAACAAAAGCCTAAGTCGCTTCAATTCGACCATCACACTACCAACCCAGAACGCTCCGTCCAAGTCCTTCCTCCTTTACTCGCTAGACGGCGGATCTTGTTCAGTCTTCCCGTATGCACAAAAACAAGTTTTCACATACTATCTCAGAGACGAAGACTTCTCATCAAGAACCCAACCCCGGAGGTCCAGAGCTCAGGCCGGTTCTTTATGCGTTACCGACTGATAATGCTAAGTGTGACCTTATCCTCAAAGCGCATTCCGAATCCGGTCTTACGACTCGATGATCCGTCGGGAAACTTCACCAGGATATGTCGGTCCCTCTGTGGATTTCTCGAAACACTCCCATTTGGTCGGAGACAGCACTCCATGCGGTAATTGCGACTTCCGACAATAACTGGGCGAAAAAGACAACAGTAAATTCTCGTATTATGTGCTTGCCTTGAGGAGTCGCTAAGAATCCCCGTCTTTCCGACAGCCCCGTGCATCAGGTCAGGTTGGTTCTGGGAGGCTAAGATGTCGTGAAATTGGCGGGAACGGAAGAAAAGAATACTGGGCAACACCTGTTGGACAACAGGGTCAGCAATCGGCCAAACCTGCAGACCGTGGCTCGCGCTGACTGGGCTGTCCTTCCAGCTTCAAATACATAAATACAATAATGAGAGTGGCGGATAAAGGTGTACAGCAGGGTGAGAGGATGGGGAATCTGCAACGTCGGCGAAATTCAAATCGTCGATCAGGGGCACGACTCGGACAAGCGAACAAACAAAACAAGGATCTCCACCCGGCAGATCTCGCCACAAGCAACTCAACCACCGAATTCGGAACATGGGCGCTTCTCGAGATATCAAACCGTGCAAGGGATCACACCCGGCATACACGAACTGGGTCAATTCAATGGCATGAGAAATCGCAAGTCCACGCATAGCTATGTACTCGTATGACAGAAGAAGGTAAAAGAGTTCGATCCGCCGTCGCGACGGCCAGACTGTACGTAAAAAAAGCGTCCGCAACGCGTAAAGGTGTCCGTCTGAGAAGTTCATCACGACTTTATTCAAGCAGTCGGCAAAACGCCTTCAAACAACCCAAGGCCAAGAAGAGCCGTCCGTGGATCCGTCGAATGGAGCAGGGTCAGAGCTCTGTTTAAGTCATCGTAATTGTCAGAATAAAGGGCGCCACGTAGCTGCGAGTGAAACCTACAGGGTGTTCGACGGGCCGCTCCGTCTGAACCTCAGTGCCATTGAACCAAACGTTCTGAGTCTGGAGGGTCAATTTCACGTTCGGAGAGTCCTTAAGCGAGATAGAAGGGTTGGGCAAGGGGAAGGGTAAGTTTCTTATGGTATTGTTATCAGGCCACGACTCTCCAACGAAGGGAGCGACGATTTGCGGAGGAACCGGGGGAGGGGGCCCTGGGTACTTGGTAATGTATTTCGAACGACTGTAGGTAGGACGTCCATCGCTGGAAGCCGTACCATCGAGGGTGGAAATAATGTCACCGCATGCGACATAGGTCAAGTTCGCGGTGTGGATAACCACGGAGCGGCCGAGGATGGAGTTGTTCTCTAATGGGAACGAGGTCAACGCTGGGGGAAGTCTGCGATACGAAGAAGGAAACCTCACGAGGGTACCACCGAAGATATTCGTCCTCATAGCTAAAAGGATCGATAGCGCCTGTCGCGGTGCCGTTCAACTTGCCATGTTTGCCAGCTAGATCACCCTCTTGGCAATACTGTGGGAATGCAGGATCACAAATCAACGCGTCCGTAACGTTAAGAGGATCCAAATGTCCGAGTGCCTAAAGTTCCCAAAGGGTAAGGATGCCGGATTCGGGTCCAGCCGTAAAAGGATGGATCCAATAGACAAGACGTCAGCGCATACGTTTGGGGCGGAAATCTAAACCTTGTTGTTCTGTAGATGCCAGGATAGTAGACTCACAGCTTTGCACTTCCTTTCCTTTCCTACTGGGTTGGTGTGGACGTGGTAAGGGAAAGGACCTTGCAGGGATGTATTTTGATCGAAGAGGCCTTTAACGACATGAACCTGTACTTTGGTAGGCGAACCGGGATTTCCCCAGAATTGGATATGCGCTTCAATACCGTTGCCAATGACGTTGGCGCGAGCATAGTATGCTCCGTAGTTGTTCCTCTCGGTTGGAGCGCTAGCAGCAAGTGCTGCCAGCGAGAGGGTCGTAAGGAAAGTGGAAATATGCATGACGAGTTCGAGGAAAGTGAATGAAGAGGGGATGAGGGGGGGAGATGAATGGTAGAGGAATAAAAGAAATTGGAGCGAGTTGAGTCTTGGTGGTTTATATGCTGTCAAGCAACGTGTTTTGGGCGAGCGATCATGAGCCCGAGGATCTCAGAACCTCGAGGGCCTGGGAAGAGCAGCGTTATTTGGTGCCGAGAATGACGCTAAGAATGACGCTGCCAAAGTCGTGAGAACACCGTCAATCGCCAAGAATTGAGGAGATCCAGTGCACTTTGCTCACTGGCTCGTTCAACGTCCTGGGCCGTGGAGCTGATGGAGCATATATCCAAGTTACGTCGCAGTTGCTCACCGATATTCATTTCTATCTATCATGATTACCCTCCGTTTGCTTCATCCATCGACGGCGTTTCGTGGCTGTCGCTAAAATTGGCAGCTTCCGGGTCTGAATTATGGATTGCCGGGAAGAGTCTAACCTTGGATTCGAGCCACGTGCTTTCCGACTGTCCGCGTCGACCAAAGCGCCTGCAGATGAGTAGAGCTTGGTCCTCGGGCAATAAACCTCTTGGTAATCATGATAAAAAACCCTTGCATCTCTATACGACATGAAACGCTTCCCAAACACAGCTTCCATTGGTAGAGACGGGATTCCATATACCCCTAGTGCGTACGCGCGCAGCGTTAATCCTCGGTTTTCTCCAAACAGTCACCACTTGAGGCCGCCTTTCGACCGCTCACACCAGCGATGGCGGGTTCAGAAATAACAATGCATGCCCAGGACAACATCCACAGCTTGGCAGAACACAGCTTCGTTGCAATTGGTTGGCTGAGGGCTGGCCTTGAGACAACACAACGCCGCCGGACAACGTTGACTATGGGCACAATCAGTCACAACTCGCGTCCGCTCCGCGATCGTTCATGCGATCTTTTGCAGGGTCCAAATACACGTAATAGGTAACAATAGATAAGTAGGCATGGGGATATACTACACGCGCCGTTTGCTTTCGCGTCCGAGAAGCCACTTCCGGGAACGCTCTGGCGACCAGCCTTCCTCGACGCCGCCCAGATGCGAACCGCAGTGCGTGACCTGCGGGAAACGTAAACGAACGGATCTACCTTGCGATAGGGAACGTAACTTAGCTGAGGAGAACACAGGCCGCGGAAGTTGCGCACGCAGTCTAGCCGCTTCCGAGAAGCCGTCCGGAAGCGTTACTAGGCCTCGTCACGAGGAGGCCCGCGTACGACTTTCGAGCCCCAAAAAGAAAAAGGAAAACGAGCAGTAAAGTGCTCTGGCCGTCGACCTCAAGAATCTCCGCGACGCCGATCGTGAAGATAGAAAAATCGGCTCGAGAATGGTGTTACTTTAGCCATACGTACGTCGATCGGGCGTTTTACTGGCTGGTCAACGGATATGTAGCCGACCCGGATTGTAGCTGAGTTCTCTCTTAAGCCTTGTCTGGTAACCGCTGCGGAAGGAACATCAAAAGGTTAGTGGCCGTCGGAGTGCAATGGGCGCGTCTCGGGATGGACGTACCAACAAATCCAGAGCAGCCCACGGGTTAGGCCCCGATCCTATCGAGACAATGAAGCAACGACCGGTGGGACTATTAGAGCGTAAGAGCAAAGGTATCAGCTCGAGTCGCAGTGGTTTAGATTGAAACTTAGCCAGGCGGGATAGAAGCCGAAGCCGATGCGTACACGGGTTCGCCGCTTCCGATCCAGAAGCGTTACCAGGCCTCACCAACGAGGAGGGCCGCGCACGACTTTCGAGCCCCAAAGGAAGAACGAGCAGTATAGTGCCCTGACCATCGACCTCAAGACTTCCACGACGTCCATCGTGAAGATGTAAAAATCGGCACGAGAAAGGAAAATATGTCTAAAACCGACGCTCGGGGTTTCACTAAGGCGGTCGTCTGACCGGTAGCCGACCCAGATTGTAGCGAAGTTATATCCTAAGCCTGGTCTGGCAACCGCTGAGAGAGCGAGTTTTAGGCTCACGCGAGGAAACAATAAGTAGGGCGACGCTCACCAAGAAATCCAAAGCAGGCCGCTGATCGCAGACATCATGGGAGACGTTCTCGACGATTCGCCCCATATCCCTAGTCCCAAAGATGTTAGCTTCGAGCCCCAAGATGGTAGGTGGTGGAACAGGAACCATCCGGGCAGGATCGAAACCAATGACGCGTACGCGGTCTAGCCGCTGCCCAAGAACCAACTTAGGAGCGTTACCAGGGCTCACCACGAGGAGGCCCGCGCACGACTTTCGAGCCCCAAAAAGAAGAAGAAGAACGAGCAGTAAAGTGCCCTGGCCATCGACCGTAAAACCTCCACGACGCCCATCGCAGAGACATAAAAATCGGCACGAGAAATTATTACTTTAGCCATACGTAACGTCTATTGGGCGTTTTACTGGCCGATCCACTGATATGATAGCCCCACCCAGATTGTAGCTGCGTTCTGTCCTAAGCCTGCTCTGGCAACCGCTGCGAGGGAGGGGGAGCGAATTTAGGTGGGCAAAGTTTGGTTTTGACGGCAGGATCGACTCTGACGTACTAACAAACCCAGAGCAGGCCACAGGTCAAGCCAGGATCCTGTTGAGGCGATTGGTGCAGTATGGGGATGAGATGTAGAGACAATCGAGAACACGTACCCACTAGCACGTGGTGGAGAAAGCCAGGAAGGAGGGTCCGGAGGCCGGTTGGA
Organism: Tulasnella sp. 408; assembly: GCA_019633405.1. NCBI lineage: Eukaryota > Fungi > Basidiomycota > Agaricomycetes > Cantharellales > Tulasnellaceae > Tulasnella > Tulasnella sp. 408. Next base: position 5,803 of record WSTX01005556.1, on the reverse strand, counting down.
TTCTGAATACCACCAGGGACAGGATCCTCGCGATAGAGAGCAAGAGATAAATGACATTTGATTATCAATTTCGGGAAGATAGAGCTTATTGTCAGTCATGCTTGGTACTGCCGGACCATCTCGGTTCCGAGGCTAGTGTCGATAGTAGGGGAAGACCTCGCTCGATCATGCGCCTCGATCACGTGCTCTGAGACCTCAGCCCACGATCCTCCGTGAGCGTTACCAATGTTGGAAGGCTCGTGGCGAATTACCATCTGCCAGAAAGAGTCTCTGATGGCATTCGTACCATTTTGGGCTTCAGGATTGTCACAGTTCTACTAAGGAGCCTGTTGCGACACCCGCAGCCAAGTTCCAACGAAGCACCCTGCTTTCGGCACAAATCTCTACAAATAGAAATTCGATGACGGGAGGCTAACTCCTCGCGACTTTAATAGAGTCCCAGCATGGTTCTTTCCCTTCGAGGACGCAGTCCCAACAGACGGGTGCTCAGATTGGGGGAAACCTTGTAAAATGTGGAGGTTCAAAACACAATTGATGACGGGATCATTCATTTCAAAGCAGAATTCTATTTCCTCGATGTGTATTATAATGTGCTTTAGGAAAGCTTGGTCAACGCGCAGGCTGGTCCAGGAACATCCGTTCCCGTCTGAAGGTAAACCATCCACTCGTCCGTGACGGATGTCGGACAAGCCAAGAACCACGACTGAGCACCCCACGGACTTGCCGCGGTGACTGAGAGGCGAACGCTTGACCAATAATTGCTGATCGGAGCGCCAAGGGAGAATGAAAGGGGCTTGTATGAAGCGGATGGAGAGGTGGAGTCGTCAAGGACGTTCAAGTAATCCTTTAGTTGGCAGAATTTCCCATCAGCCGTCACAGATGCCTCGAGCAAAGCGAGGGTTCCCGGAGCAGTCCACCAAAGTGGGATGCCAGCAATGTTCTTGTTGAGAACAGCCTTTCCATCTTGAGTGGATAAAGGGGTTCAATCATGAATACGGCGGGGAAGGGAAGGAGCATCAACTCACCACTACGACGGTGCAGGTATAATCCCGTGACAGCTGTAGATGTAGTGTTGGCTCGAATGGGCGCTGCACTAAAAACAGGAAGATTTGTGTAGCACGAAACGGTGGATGAGGTGGTAGTAGTTTTGGTCGGTGTTGTAGTGGTGGTTGATCTGGGGCTAGTTGTAATCGTCGTGAGTGTCGTCTTGGTTATGGTGGAAGATGATGTCACGGTTGTGGATTGGATTAAGCATTGGCTAAACCCTACCATGAATGTCTTAGCAACACTTGGGCACAGGGAATGACCGTCCTACGCACACTGGCTAAGGACAACACATGTCGATGGGGGTGTGCAGTTCGTCTCTCCTGTGTACCCAGCACCACCGCAGATACCCCAGACCGGAACCAGGGCACCGACAACGTTGAAGGCGGACGCGGCGACAGCAACGAGAGCGAAGAGCTTATACATGGCTTGCGGCGGTTTCCTGCAGAAAGACATCCAACACCGCTTTGCATTTATATGCTCGCCTCGGACATTCTCGGGGAAACGATGTCAGCTCGAGAACACCTGATCAGGAAAACCGATCACTAGAGCCTAGATACATGAGTATTACCTACTCTCACGCGGCAGCAGAAAGACTGAAGGAAGCACTGCTGCTGGACATCTGTTACACCATAAACTGTGCCGTCCTGTCACCGTAGCTGAAAGCTCGCCAAGCCATAGGTCGCTCGGGGTGACCTCGGCCAGATGGTTCGGGCATGTAATACCCTTAAACCTTCTTCGAGAGACTTGGCACCTCATGAAGTTCAGTCCGGACCAAGTTCTGGGTTTTCAACTACTCCGGTGGTTAGAGCCTTAGCTGGCAAGTAGCTCGCTTGCGCTGTTCGTATCTTTCCAATGCTATCACCGATGAGGGAACTGGTCAATATCAGTCTCTGTTTGTGTATCTTAAGAATTTCGAAATGTGGGAGCGGAGCCTCAAGCCTACGTTGGGCCCTCCCCGATCGAGGGAAATTAATCGGAGGAGCTATGTCACTTCGTCACCGATGCCGCGGCCCGACTTACCCCCATTCATGGAGCCGTTGGCAATGCACATACTGTACAACTTTACTCATGTGCCAAGAGCTTACCGGCCCGGAGATTCGATCAAGGGAAGACATTTCAGCGGGTGGGAGATAACCACTTGACTTGGAACGAAAACGTCCTGGAAGGGTCCGCGTGCCTGTATGGACCTCGATGATGAGGAGGGAACAAGGTTCGAGATCGGGTTCAGGAACAACAACGCCGGCCGTCCAGGCCGATTATTCGAATTCGTCAAACGCGTCCTAGATCTAGCGGGCCTGACATCCAGAATTTCACTCAACATTCACGATTCGCTCAGCGGAACTGCCCCCTTGACTCCCGGTCCCGGGTCTATCATGGCTATTCCAACGTTGTCGACGGATAGCCTCCGACCTCTAGACATTAGAAACATGTCGATGGATGTCGTGGAGGGATACTTGGGCTATATCAAGGATTTCTTGATCAAAGACCTTTGATCAATGTTTCCTCGCCTCCATCTAAAGTACGTGCCAGACGCAGAGGCTGCTGTTCAGCCGAGTTCCTGGGCACGATATGGCCCAAAGTCCCTCCTTAACGACTTGCGTCATATGTACTAGCAGCTGACGGTGGAAGAAGATCTCTTCGAGGAGACAGGGCTTGTCATCATCCTTGCGCCCCCTTGATGGTTGCGGAGCGGGAAGCTTCAGATGGAATAGACGACCGGCGGCAAAGCTTCCCGAATGCCGTGTTTTCCTAACACCTCGACTTTATGCGGGTATGGTATAACATAAATCTAAAAAATAGATCGATTTTGGCCTGGTCCGCTTTGGAATGGAAGACGCGATTCAACGTTCCCCTTTGTTTCGATTCCGATATCGTCTGTTATTGCAAGTACGCTGTATACATTATAATAGCACCGTTTATTGGCTTCAAATGAGCGAGAATGAATTGATTGCTCCATGAACTCTGTCGAATTTCCTGTTGCATTCATGATTAAGGTTCTCAGAGCCACGGTCAGGGTTTTCGATCCTTCTTGCTTTTGATTCGTGCAGATCCGTCTCAGCGTCATGCGAAGCATCTGTGAAGAGGTGAGCCTAGAGCTTGGCCACGTGCTCTCTGGTCTAAAATGGTGGCGCCCGGAATGAACGGTTCATCGCATTACAAACCCGCGCCCTCCCGCGCCGCTTTCAACAAAAGAACTAGGTCGCCGGCCATTAAGAAGATTTTCATACCGGCTACTGCCCCCCAGTCACAGCTCCCTGTCACCACTACTGGAGGGCTTCGGGGGGGGGGGGGCTAAGATCTTGGACATACCAAAGGTGGGTCTCCATTGAGCACCGGCGGCAGACCAATGCCTATTCCCCTGTCTTCCTTCCACTACAGTAGCCCTGAGATATCGGCCCCGAAATGCTAGGCGCCTTCGGGCGTCCCGGGTTGGCGGCCTGATTTTAATTTGTTCCACCATTTTGCTCAGCGGGATCCCAATTCCACCCATGCAAATCTCAACCAACGCTCTCTCTACATCTTCATTCAACCCACTTCAACCTTCAAATAAGTAAAAGATTCTATCTTTTCAGAGCTCACGGGATGAGATCACTCCTTCATAGAATCTTTTACGTGACATTCGCCATCTTGTCCGTGCTGGGTCACGTGAGACAAGGAAGGAGAAGTCGTCATGGCGGTATCTCAGCCCGCGGAAATCATCACATCAACAGAAATATCGACCGCCAGCAAGAAAACTTGAAGTCACTCCAAGCGCATCATCGCATGACCAACGCAGAACGGTTCGCCCAGGGTCTTCCCCCTCTACCCCCCCGTAAACTATATAGTAAGTCTTGCCTCGGCCTCCAATAAGCACGACCTGTTGGAATACAATACTCACATACTCTTCCAGAGGCGACGGCGTCTCATCAAGCACCCAACCGGGCTAGGGCGTCATCGGTTGCTCTCGGGTTCGTCAGAGTTCAGAACAAGTAATTTAGAATTAACTATCGAGAATATTATGGCTCACCTTGTTGTTACAGGAGGTTTCGGATCCGAGTTTACGACTCAATGGGCCGTCTGGGAACCTCACAAGGATATGTCGGTTCCCTGTTGACTCCTCGGGACACTTTCACTTGGTTGGGGACGCCGCGGGCTCGGTGATTGCGACTTATGACAATAATGGAGCCATAAAGAATACAGTAAGATCTCGTATTTTCCACCAGTTTTGGGGAGGATCTAAGAGCATCATATGCGATCCTTCCGGAAATTCAGGGGTCTTCGGCTACGGGTCATCACTACCTAGGCTTCCCCAATCCCGCAGGGTCTACAAATGACAATGACGAAGAAGGTGGCTGGCTCGCTGCAACTCGATATGGTGAGGACAATGCCACCCCGCTGTCAACGATCCCAGGCTTATGAGCGCATGTATTGGAAATAGCCCCACCGGGAAGTCCTCCTGTTCCAAGTCAAGATAAATCATTGATACCTACCGGTAATAAAGATACCTATGAAACTTCGGTTTGGTACGCGCTCGGGCCGGCCTGTTATGCAAGACTGAAGAGTTGATTTACCGCCGGTTTGATTTCTCATTCCAGGTCTATTGGCTCGGGTAACGAGCTCATCGCTTCTTGGTATGACCAGAATAGAGGATTGCACAGCATGGTACTTCTGTTGGTACAAGGAGACTTTCTGGTGGTCGAACGGACTGCGAACGTAGCCCCGAACTCTGTCGTATGTGTTCCGTATTTTTACAACTCGTCCTTAAGCTCGACTCACAGTCTTCACTATTCAAAGAGGTTATTTGCTGAAGCGGTCTAGCGCTGGCAATTCGTTTTCGTTACCGGCAGAACCTCTGTTGGTTCTTCAGTCGTCGTGGTAGTTGATTCCCGAAACTCGTATAGTAAATGCCATTCCTTGAGGGCAATGGCTATTGGTACTGAGATCGGGCGAACCTTGTAAATGTATGTTCAAAACACAATTAATGAGGGGATCACCCATTTCAACGCAGCTAGCATTCTATGTCCTCGATGCTTATCCTAATGTGCTCTAGGAAAGCTGGGTCAACGCGCAGGTTTGTCCAGGTGGAACATCCGTTCCCGTCTGAAGGTAAACCAGGTACTCATCCGCGACGGATGTCGGACAAGCCAAGAACCACGACTGAGCTCCCCACGGACTTGCAGCGGTGACGGAGAGTTTAACGTTCGACCAATAATCGCTGATCGGAGCTCCAAGGGAGAACGAAAGGGGCTTGTATGAAGCGGATGGAGAGGTGGAGTCGGGAAGGGCGTTTAAGTAATCCTTTGCTTGGCAGAGTTTCCCGTTCACCGTGCTAACAGCTTCGAGCAAAGCGATGGTCCCCGGGGCGGTCCACCATAGTGGAATGCCAGCGATGTTCTTGTTGAGCACAGCCTTTCCATCTTTAGAGCGAAAAGAAGTTGAGATATGAGCTTGGTAGATTGAACGGAGCAAACATCAACTCACCATTACGACGGTGTAGATACAATCCCGTGACGGCTGTTCCTGGCGTGTTGGCACGAACGGGTGCCGCACTGAAAGTAGGAAGATCCGTATAGCATGAGACCGTTGCTGAAGTGGTAGTCGTTTTGGTTGGTGTAGTAGTAGTAGTTGATTTAGGACTAGTTGTAATCGTCGTGAGGGTTGTCTTAGTTGTAGTGGAGGTTGGTAGCGGGGTTGATGCATCATTCAAGCATTGGCTATACCCTGCCGTAAATGTGTTAGCTAGACCTGAGCGCAAGGAATGACCGCCCTACGCACA
>WSTX01005555.1:0-12967 GCA_019633405.1 Tulasnella sp. 408 | reverse complement strand
CGGGATAGGGAGGATCGTCGCTTCGTTTCCTCTGTCCAAGAGAAAGGAAGCCGTCAACCTCGGTAACCCATCCACGTGCCAATCACTTACAGAAGGCTCCTTTTCGAAATCAATCCAATCTTCCTCGCTGTCTTCATCAGTATTCGAAGGTACTGACGGCAGGACGGCCGACCCAGCGTCCGAGATGAGGACCTTTCCCGAAGCCATGCCAACTACCGCTATTCCAGTAGCTTCGTCGAAGGCCAAGCAGCGGGCTATATCGTCAGTTTCGGGCGGCAGTGACCAGATGGCCATGACCCGATCGTGGTTGCCATCTGATCCATGTCTCATGTCGCAGGCGCTGTTGGGAAGACGCCTCTCGTCTGCGAACCTCATCACCAATGAACGATCGTTGACGGCGACCATTCGTGATCCTGATTCCCCCCAAGCAAGGGCCAGTGTGAACCCTGAGCTACCGGCAAGGTGAGTGCTCTCAGATAAGCGGTAACTGGGGCTGGTGGACCCGGCTTCGTAATTGCGTTCGATCACATTTACGAACCACCCAAGCTCCCAGAAGAATGCGTAAAAAATGTTTTCGGGCTTTGATTTCTTTAGACCGGCTGGATGACGAGGAAGAATCCTTGCGCGATGTATGAACCCTGGGTTGGGTGAGGGAAGTGATTGATAACACTTGAGGAAAGGAAGGTATGTGACATGGTGCGCCTGCGCATCATGGCTGATAGTTCGAAGGCTTTGGATATCGTAAAGGTCGATGCTCCAGTTTCGAGCTACCACAATTATGTCCGATCGTATTTGCATGTCAAGGATGTTCTGGTTCTGTCGGAAACGAACAAGTCAATGGGGACGCTGCCTCCGGCTGAAGGTGAACGGAGTCGTTACCTCTGCCAGACTGTCAACGCAGGCTAGTCCGATTGACAGCCTTCCCGCATTGGGCTCATCAAAGTATACGAAACCCTGGTGTGTGGTTCCCTGCCGTTTCGTGTAGGCCCAAACGTCCTCGACTTTGTGTTTCAGCCCCGACCAGCCGGCAAATGATCGGTCAGGGAGTAACTCGTTTTTGTTTTTGGGGCATTCAAGCCGATGAGGAAGATCCAGGACAAAGGTATACACGCAATACGTCCTAAATATGGGTTGAATGGAAAGATCCAGAGCGCTTTAGATTGGTTACTTACGTAGTTGATATGTGCAACTGTACCAGCCCGCCTGCACCGCCGGAGATGCACAAACCATCCACCATTCCGCGCAGCCCCCTAAAGGCTGCAGCGGGGCCACTATCATGAGAATTAATATCAATATCCCACAGCTGAAGGTACCCGCTGGTTGTTTGTATGATCAGCCACCGGGACCGAATCAGGGTCATCCAAGCCGGAGAGCTTGATGATGGCAATTGGAACTCTTGAGCCCAAGAACGACGTTGAGCTGCATATATATAACTTCCATTGGCCTTGGATTGTGTTTCTCGCTGGCGTGCAGCCCGAGCATGAAGGTCCTGCTGGGCGCGATCGGGAAGCTCCGTTTCTGGGAGTGCATACTGTGGCCACAGCGAGTTGTCTTCTTCAATAGTCCCTGTACGCGAGAAGCCGAGTGAGCTGAGTTTCGGTGCACGACTCCTTGGCGAGCTCGATGATGCCATTTTCGGCAGTGATGTCGGCGTAGACGAAGATCCCTGATGTGGGAACTTTGGGGTTATGTAAAAGATGACGTATGGGTCTTGGGGACGGTGACGGAAGTGGAGCTACAATATTAATGACCACCTCACAATACAATCCCTAGTTCTGAGAATGGTTTTGTTCTACAATAGGGGTTATTTTGTTGTTTGGTTGTACTTTTGACGAGGACTCGGTGTGAGCCCCGTGTTCTGGGGACAAGGTCGTAGTGTATCAGAGTATCTGAGGGATACACAAAAACAGCAATTATCAGGATACGCTACATACTACCGATTGTATCGGGCATATAGAACCGCCTCTCTACGTGTATACTTTGCCACCGCTCGCATTTCATCGACTACTACAGGCCCAGGTTGGCTGAGGCCACATCAGACGCAACCACCGCAGGAGGTCCACCTTCGTTTTAAATATCCTCGCCCTCACCATTATACCAAATATCACTCTCCGTATTAGTTGGACCCGAAGCCCGACGCCACCTCCGCCATCCAGGAATGAACGTCCCACTCGAAGCGACGCAGTTGGCGAGGGCGTTCTCCACATTCCCGTCTACCTCACGCAGATCTCCGATATCCAAAACCTCCAGCATGACCGGCCGCGGGGCTCCCGGCATTTCTCCCACAGGCATGTGCTGCTTTCGACGTTGCAGCGCGATCAAGAGGTGATCGGCGAGTGCAGCGGGCCCGCCAATCTTCATCGACGTTAAGTATGGCAACGGCCATTGGGAGTCCTCCTTCGCTTCCCCAAGATACTTGATCAGCTCTTCTCCGCGCTCGCACTCACTTTCGATCACCAAGTCCTTCACCTTCACCGCGTTCAGTCGATCGAGGATGGGAATAAATGCGCCTCCTGCCATGTAAAATCCGTCCTTAAATTTGAGAGAAACCTGGAAGATATCGGCTGCACAAAGCGATGGCAAACCCTTCTCAAGGAAAAAGCTCTCGGCGAGCCAGTCGGATCCGCTGAAGGGCACGGTTTCTTCCAATTCGATTTCGATCGTTGGGCCCCTGCAGCTAGGTGTATATATCGCTAAGCTGACGTTGAATTCTCCGAGTGTTAATTCAGCCCGCTGCGCTCCCTGTGATCGCTGGAGGAGGGGTGGAAGGAGGTGCTCGATATTGGGACCCAACAGCCTGGAGGCGGATAATCCCCGGAACTGGCACTTGAGGTTGAAATATCTGATGGCTGGAATTTCGACGTTGTCTAAAACGGTTTGAGCAAGTTTGAAAGGCAAATTCCAAAGCCTCAGTTCTTGCATCTTGCTCATCACCAGTCGACTCGGCTTTCCTTCACCAGTCGATTGGACCGCACCCCCTCTAAAGTGCTCCGTATCCGTGACATTTTCAATATCCAACTTCTCCAACCAGGGATTCGTCTCCAACAATCGCTGCACCTGCCCCTCCGTCGGCAAATGTCCTAACTCCTCCTTTATGGTCAACGACCTCAACCCCACGAGGACGTCCGAATCCCATCCGATGGGTATGTGGCCCAGCACCACATCGCTTAACCTACTTGCCTGCCCACAAAACAGGTCCAATGGCTGCGCAAAATCGCAATGCGGACCATCGATCTTGAGCTCTTCCAGTATGGGAGCAGGGTTTCCCAAAACAGTCAACAACCCATCCTCAGACGATAAAGACAGAATTAACGACCGAATCCGATCTGCGTGCGGGGCGATCAACCTCAGACACGTCTCTTCCCCGAAGAACTCCATAGGAGCGCAATCGTACTCCGTGTCTGTAAAGCTCTTGATTTCTAAGTCGCTTGATTGTGATTTTTCGAGCGAATGGGAGATGGCCGCTAGAGGGCACGAGAACTCGATGATGGACCAGAATCGCGGTGAATCTTCCACCAAGCTCCACCATGAGGAGCAGACCGACGAGATAGTTTGCTGACGTTGGAGGAAAGAGTAGTCCATCATTTTTGGCCACGGATCGGCTATCGAGAGCCACAGGATGTCGCTTGCGACCTCTAGGGGTAGTTGGTTAAAAGGGATCAGGTTGTTCCGTTGCTTTTTACGTTGAACTATTCGGGTGTTAAGGCTTGCTTGTAGGCTTTTCAGTGTTTCTTCTAAGGCGTCTATTTCCCCCTCTAGTCCTTGAAGGTCGGTTTTATGGGTTCTGAAGTTCCCCGATCTGCGTTTATAAAAGGTTCTGTGTGGCAGGGTCTCGATGCTTACCTGGCTGGGTTTAGCGTGCCCTCGGTGTCATGAGACGTTTGACGAATATGGTTGAGCATAAGCTCTGGAAAATCGCTTATCATTTTCTGCAGAACCGCTCGCATGGTTCGTTATGCCGCAAGTAAAGAGAAAATGAAGGCAGGCGGAGGTGGTAGCAAGCGCAGCTTATTTGAAACCACGTTGAAACGCGGGCTGGTGGCCGTCCTGTGGTGATGATGCAGCGAAAGGGGTTTGTTGCCCGGCTATGTCCGTCGAGCCCAGTCATCTTTCGATTTAGTTACGTCAGCTGTGTCACGCGAAGGCGTCATTTCTCCGACCCTTCGGCAGAAGGAGCAGGGAACTAACGGATTCATTGTAGAGACAGTGTAAAACACAAACTAGTCAGTGTAGCAAGCGATGTCTTCATCTTCTCAATAGCAGACGCTAGGTGAAAGACGTGCTGTAAGCTCGAGGTCCTAATGCAACAATCAAAACAAACCGGAGTGTTGCATACACCAGGGGAATGCTTTCGAGAGGAATTCAGAAACCGACAAGAGAAAAATTGTGTACGTTGTCATTACAGAGGCCGGGCAAACGGACTGAGCGGTCCCAGCTGCCATATCCGGAAGAACTCGGAGTGAGGTCTGTCATTTAAGGCGCAATGTGCCTAGACATATTGGCCTGAGAAAACCCTCTCTCTACGTTCCCTTAATCAGAGAACTGGGGAATGTTTGGAACACTTCAAACGATTTTTCTTTTTGCTTCGAGGCTAGGCATGACACCCTTCTGGCGGTAGCTCACCCTACCTGTCGACAGCTCACGTGTGGCGCCACGCTTGATCGTTTCAAGGCTTCGTTTCCGCTTTGTGATATTAAATCACGTAAATTCTTACTTGCCTGATGTGGGCTTGGAGGACTGAAGGAAGGGGTGGCGAGGTGGTGGCGAGGGACATTGTCTGCTCCTATCGTTCGGTTTTCTCGACGCACAGGTGGATCCGCTTCCTTGTCGACATTTCTCTTTGTAATAAAGCCTCTAGAAAAGCGTTATGATGTTGAGTGTCTTCGCAGATGGTACCGGCGCTTCTTCCTGCAACGCCGAAGGCACGTGCTGGTTACTAGCCTCGCCCCCCATCCATTGTCACGGATGAAGCGTTCTCGGTCAGATGCAATGCGAATCTCGCTCTTTCCTCAAGCATTAGGTGAGGTTTTTTGACTGATGTCACTTCTTTCGTGCACTTGATGGCGCATTAGCAAATGCAACACAAATCGGCCGTCGACCGTTGCGACGTCAGGGGGCATCGCGCGCCACCACGGCGTTATGTGCAACTTATTGGCTAGCCCGCGGAACAGGCATGTTTGATAAGGTCAGGTGCATCGAGCATTGGGGATGTCTTCATTACAGGACTCGATAGTTTGTCGCTACAGGCGATTATCCGGCTAACAAAACAGGGCATGACGCCAAGGGTGGGTGTTATTGGCTTAAATAGACACCAAGGTATGGTAGGAAGATTGAAGTACAACCAATAACCAACCTTCTAGCAACACCGCTCTTTCTCACACAACGACCAAACTATTTTCAACTCATGGCGGTTAAGGAATCGACGCAAGCCCCTTTTCCTATCCGACCGTCGGAAAGCCTTGAAGCCGGGAGGAAATCCCTTGTCGCGCAACGACGAAAATTTCCCCAAACAACGGGTGTCAAAGGATCAACAGATACTCCTTTCGGTTGCAAACCGTCGTTAGGACCTGCAGGCAGGACCAACGACCGCTGCTCCACCCGTGTTTCTCGACGCAGCGCCCGCCATGGGTCCGTGGTGGCTTCGTTAGAGATATCTGGAAAGGTTCCTGTGAGGCTAAGCACGAAGGCTATTTCGATTCCTCGGCTAAAACCTTGCGGTTCGAACAGTTCGGCTCCAGCACGCCGTCTCGTACCCCGAGTCCAAGCTAGCAATGTGGGGTCGAGGCTCGAACTCGGATAACATTGACCATTCGGAACTTTCCCCGGATGAAGTCTATCCCGGCGATAGAGCTCCGCTGGCGGGGTTGTAGCCGTTCGAAGGATTGCCAAAAGTCGGATTGATTCCGCTGGTGTCTCTCCATTATTTCGTTTTCCTCCAACTGCACTTTTTCTGGTTTATTTATCGGCTATAATTAGGCACGGAATGATATCTTTGTGGCGGTGCGACTTACATCCGTACTTGCTGGCTCCCATGCTGGATCGCTTGTCGCCGTCGGTGCCCAATAGGACCTGCGTATGTCAGGTCTGCCACCCTGCACAAAGTATTTTACTCGGAGAAGACGCGGGACTTCTGATACCGGAGCCGAAGTGTGGAGGTTCAAGCTGGAGGTCGATTATAAAAGGGTCCCTAACTGACATTCGAGCCAGGGTTCACGATGAACCTCGTCCCTTGTTCGGAATCAGGTGCTGTGACCTGTGGTCCCTCCCAAACTTGGTCTCGACACTCGTAATTGTATCCAGCATGCTTTCGCGTTGCTCGCGGGCTCGAGTAAGGAGTGAACCAATCGAAATAAAGGATGGAAGGGTGGCGTGGAACGTTGTCTGCTCCTATCGTTCGGTTTCTCGACGCACCGGTGGACCCGCTTCCTTGTCGACATCTCCCTACACATTAAGTTCTTTAAAAATGCCGTTTGATTTTGAGTGCCTGCGCAGATGGTACCGGCGCTTCTAGCTTCCTACGACGTGGAATGCACATGCCGGTGACTAGCCTCCCTCCCCGTCTAGTATCGCGGGTGAATCGTTCTCGGGAAGATGGAATGCAAATCTTGTTCTTTGCGCGAGCATTAGGTGATTTTTCGTTTTTTCACACCGTTGTCACTTGTTTCGTGCACTTGGTGGCGCAGTGCCAAATGCAAACCAAATTGGCCATCAACCGTTGCGACGTCACGGGCCTCCCGCGCCACCACGGCGTTGTGTGCAACTTGTTCACTAGCCTGCGGAGTAACCATGTACGATAGGATCAGAGAAATCGAGCATTGAAGAAATCGAACAGTGATGATGTCTTTGCTGCAACACTCGATAATTTGTCCCTACAGGCGATTATAACTATACGGCTAATAACATAAAACATGAAGCCAAGGGTCGATGTTATTGGCTCAAATAGACAAAAAGATGTGGTAAGAAGTACGAGGTGCAATTACCAAACCATCTTCGGGTACCGCCTCTCCAGCTCACACAGCGACTAACTCTTCTCAAATCATGCCGGGCGTCTAGGAATCGGCAACAGCTCCTTTCGGTATCCGACCGCTGTTAAGGCCTGCAGGCCGGAGAAACCGCCCTTTAGGAACACCGCTGCATCTCACACCACGGCCAAACTCTTTTCAGCTAATGAATGGCGTCAAGAGATTAATAAATATCCCTTTCGGTGGTCGATCGTTGCTAAGAGCTCCGGGCAGGAGAACGTCCTTCGCTCCAACCGCGTGTCCCGAGGCAGCAACCGCCACAGGACCGTTTTAGCGTCCCCAGATATAAACAGAAGAGTCTTTGTGAGGCTAAGAACCAAGTGTAATTCAGCTCCTCAGCCAAAAACCTGCGATTCAAACAGTCCAGCTCCTTCACCCCCTCCCGTGCCCAAAATTCAAGGGAAGCAACCCGGGATAATATGAGGCTCTGCAGATCTGACCTGGCTGGCGTTGACCATTTGCACCCTTGCTCGGACAGAATACCCTGGGTCCCTTGAAGTAAAAAAACGCAAGGAAGAGGACAGCTGGATAAAACACCGAAGCGACCGTAGACCGTGTAGAACCCGTAGAGGGCTGTAGACCGTTTCTAGCTACAGGCATCTACAGAGTTTACGGGCGGCTATCGGTAGACCGACATTCTGGTGATGGTACGGCTGCCCGTACACCGGTGTAGATGTACGTAGGATGGCCCGAGTTTTCCTGATGGCATCGGGTGTCCGCGTTCCGATCTTTTGCTCGGAATGAACAAGAACACAAACGCGGGTTTTCACTGCATTAAACTTTCCTAACTATCTCTATCTTTCACCTCCAATTCAGTTCAACAATCCCCAACTCTAAACCGAAGCTTCGACCATGGTGATTCCCTCCTCCTCAAGCTTCTCTCTTAGTGGCTCGCAGACGTCCTTGGTGTAAGGAGCCTGGACACCCGGTTTGTTTAGGACACCATCGAGGACGAGCTGAACTGCGATGCCACAGGGAACGCCGACGAGGACTGCCATAGCGCTGTGCCCGCCGGGTAATGTGCTTCCGTAGGCCTCAAGGGTGGAGGTGATAGTTTCCTATTTGGGAGGGTAGTTGTTTAACTTCCAAACACGACAGGATTAGACAAGCCAGGTCAGACGTACGTTTCGTCCGTCGGCCCATTCGACAACGAACTTGTGTTGGAGCATGACCAAGTCAGCTTCACCGGGTTCAAACTTCATCAAACCCTCCAGGCGACCGCACAAAGTGTCGAGAAGGTTGAGAGGAGTGCCCTTCAAGACCGCGGGAGTAGTGTTGCTGAGGAGGCCCATCCACCGCAAGCCCGAGATGATGCGCTGCTCCTCCTGAAGCGACGGGAAGGTAATACGGGATTTGATAGCAGCAATGAGTGAGCTGTAATGGGAAGAAGTTAGAGTCTCTCCGAGTTCTGACCAAGTTCGAATACAAACCTTTCGTCAGTCTCTTGTATACCCAAAGTCTTGGCGGTGAGTTCTCCCAAAGTCGGTTGTTTATCCTCGAGTCCTTTGACAACCTCTCCGTCATCCTTCAGCCAGCCCATGACAACGAGAGCAGCAATGAACTCTGGGAAGCCTTGGTATCTCAGCGTACCGCGCACGACGGTCTCGGCCTCAGGGATCTCGTACCACTCCCTGAATTACAGTCCAGCGAGTCAATCAAGTTGGTCGCAGAAAACGCAGCATTCAGAACCAAAAGCGTACCTGAATGGAGTCGAATCTCGGTTCGGATAGGCGACAAAAGCATACGCGGGGGAGATGTAGTACGGCTTGGCATGGGACATGAGCTCGCTTCCAGGAATGCTGGTGACTTCGGAGTTGGAAATGAAAGCTGCTGAATTGAGGAGAGCGAGCAAGACACCACGAGAAGACCAGGAGAACTTGTAGCCGAGTGGGTTCCAGGACGCCGCTGGCGATGGAAGACCACCGCAGTAAGAGAGGAATTGCTTGACCTGGAGCGAAGCAAGATCAATGAGGTGCTGTCAGATAAAGTAGGGGTCCAGCGCACCTTTCCTCCCTTTGCATGAACCTCGTCGATGGTCTTAACCGCATACAAGTGGTCGATACCAGGGTCCAAACCGATCTCGTTGAATACAACAATTCCAGCCTCCTTGGCAGCAGCATCGAGTTCGCGCATGGCAGGGGAGACGTAGGAGGTGGTGACGACGTGAGTCTTGCCTGGTGAGAACGTCGCACAGGCAGGTCAGCCCTGAAGCAGCAGAAAAAATGGCGAGGAAATGGACTAACTCTTGATGGCAGCCTTGATGACAGTAGCGTGATAGGTATAGGGGATGAGCGAGATGACAACGTTGTGTTCCGCAATAGCCTTCTCCAAAGCAGCATTGTCGTTCACGTCCAATGAGATACCCGTTGCACGAGGCAAATCCTCAGCAAGGGCCTCGGCAGACTTGAGTGTTCGGCAAGCTAGACAAATAAGAATTGAAGTAAGTCCAAGATCAGTGTTCATAAACCGCGTTTGCCCACCGATCGTCAACTCGTTGTTTGGACTCCTCACGACGTACTCCGCACATGGCCTTGCAACGTACCCGCTTCCCAGTAGCAAAATCTTCTTCTTCTGCGCTCCTTCAGCGGCAACAGCACCCAACTGTGGCCTGATGTCCTTCCCCTCGTAAAGATACTGCCTGGCAAACTCCGGGAGAACAAACGCGGCGCGATGGACGTTCTCGTTCCAATACCTGCAACCCTCCAACTTTCTTCCTGCAACAGGTTCGCTCAGTTTGCGATCCTTGTCCTTCGTGCAGACCATGAATCCAATTTGACCGCTCGGGTAGGTGGGGATCGTCGTGAAGGCGTATTCAGATTGAGCAAAAATCTCCCGAGTACTTGTGAGGAGCTCCTTGATCAGTGGTAAGTGGATCCATTGACATTCGCCTTGGGTGGAGATGGACCCTCCTGGAGCGAGAGCGTCGTGGAGGAGTTGGAAGTAAGGTTTTTGGAAGAGGGACTGGGCGGGACCGACAGGGTCGGATGAGTCGGTGACGATGACGTCGTAGGTGGATTCGTGTTCTTGAAGGAACTTGAAGCCATCTCCGATGTGAACGGTCACGCGAGAGTCGGCGAGAAGGGATGACATGTGGGGGAGGTATTGCTTGGAGACGCGGATGACGGCCTGCAAGGTAGTGAGGGTTTATGAATATGGATGTGCCTAATCCTAAACCAGCCGACACGAATGAAGGGCGCACCTCGTCGATATCGCAGAGAACAACCTCCTCAACTGTCTGGTGCTTCAAAACCTCTCGAACGACTCCACCATCTCCACCACCAATGACGAGCACTTTCTTGGGATTCGGGTGGCTCCCCAGGGGGATATGGGTGATCATCTCTTGGTAGCTGGATGCGACCACGTCCGTTAACTGAATCCCACAAGCGCTCCACGCCTAGAGTCGATGGACTCACGAGAACTCATCTCTTTCCGTGCATTGAATTACACCATCCAACACCAACACGTTTCCGTAGGTTTCGGATTGGAAGACAAGGACGTCTTGATACAAGGACCTCTCGACGTGCAGAATCTTGACGACCTTGAGAGTCATAGCTTGACCTAGAATCCATTTCAACACGTTTCGGGTGTCCTATTAGTACTCTCCTGGACTTTGTGAGAACGTTCGAGGCAATGGCGTTCGCACCTGGCCATTGAGACGAGATCTCGCGGAACCAACCATCTAATCAAGGGTCGAGCAGTCAACCAACCCAACTTCTTTTCCTGGGAGTAGAAGAGACAACACCGACCTTGAATGCTTGGATGAGTGAGCACCATGTTTGGCTTTTTGAGGGTGGGTAAGGTTGAAGGATGAGAGGATGAGAGGGAAGCGGGTAGAGTCAAGAGAGATTTCGTCGCGTCTTGCCGGTTTACGACAGGGTCACGTGATGATTGCACATGGGAGTGTGGGGGAGGCAACCTCCAGACGACTCGTCTGGACCATGCCGCAGTTGTAGGCCGACACGGTGTTAGGAGGGTATAGAAGTTGCGAGGACGCAGGTGATGTAATGATGTAATGCAACTTTGGACTTCACTTGGGTCGTGCTATCCCGAGTTCGAGAACCAAATGTTCCGAGTCTGCCACATATCATTAATCGGTGAGTTTCTCCGGTGAATGTATAGGCCAGTTTATATGAGGGGTGATGCGTTACTCAATTGAGGCCGAGATTGACAGACTAGTGATCCTTTGCCAAGCGCCAACCTTCCAACGCAATCACCCTTCAAAGCCCCGAAACCACGTTCTATAACATTACTAAGGTCACATCATGGAGTTTCAGAGGGCAAATCTAACGAGAATATGGTCTTTAACCGGACACCATCAATCCTTTTTGCCTTCACAGTAAATACCACAGCGGGCGTCGGCACCGCATCCTCGCACCGCTCGAAGGACGTCCAAGACGATTAATTAGTGATATCAAGACACTAACTCTTTATAATCATCACCGCTCCGAGGAGGTCAGGAGGTAGGTGAGGGGTGAGGGACAAATCGAATCTTTAGAGCAAGCCGCATTTTGCGTCGGGGCACCGGGAATGAAAACAGCTGCGGTAAGGACCGGACCATCCGTTGGTTTCCAGCTTGCGGAGTAATATCCGGTCCCATATCTTTGGCCGAAATTTGTGCTTGCTGTGCTGGAGTGAAAGGACATAGTGCGTTGTTGGTGCAACACGCTAAGTAATTAAACTCGCCCGAGCGAAGATACCTGCTTTAGAAAACAAAGACATTGATGGAGGACCAGGAGAGACAGGAAGGCTGCCTGTTTACATTTTGCTGGCCCGTTACTCGAGATCTCGATTCGAGCAAGCTTGTCTTTGATGGTATGGCGTGCGCCGAGTTATCGGGACCCCTTAGTGCTTCTTCCGGAGAATCTAATCTGAAACGACCAAGATCCCCGTCGCTCGTGCGGCCTATCCTGGGGCCGGGATCTCCCGTTCGATGAGGGAGGAAGGCACATGAAATTAGGCTCTACGTTGTGTGGTCGGAGCGATAGGTGAGAATAGTGCACTGCTGAAAGAAATCTTTTCCACTGCAGAGGATAGAAGAAAGTAGCTCAGAAGAACAGAGCGCTCAATCGACACGGGTAGTTGCGATATCAAGGTCTTTGTGTGTCCTGAAGCGAACGTTGAGAGAAGCCCGCCGAACCTCGAGGCAATCCCTCCGGTAACCAGATTGTCACTGCATCCCAGTCCTCTTTGTTCGCTTCAAACTGCAAGCTCGTCCCGAAGTATTGGTTGGCGACTGAAACGGGAAGTTATAAATGAGGGCCCGCCCTCGGACCTTGAACCATGTGCAAAGAGGGAACACTGCCACAAAATATACGTCTCGTATGTTCGGTTGCCTCGGGGCGATAGAGGTTGCGGTAATCGACTCGTTACCGAGATTCGAGGACCGAAAAATGAGAGACCAAGCTGTACCGTCAGACCTGTCAGTCTTCGGAGACCGACACGAAATGGCCAGCTTCAAACTCAAATCTCCCAAGAAATCAGTTAATCTCCCATTTTTTGGACTAGGACGTGTGGGCGCTCTTGAAGCAAGCTGGGATGAGAGTTGTAATTCTCGGGACAGCCAGAAGAAAGCCCCAAATAAAAGAGACCCTGTGACATTGTGTAGTGAGCCACTGGTAACGACCGTACCTGCGATAGGTTTCCACACTCCTCGCCTCCACTACACAAAACCGAGCTCAACGAATTCTCCTTTGGGATACTGCTCCCGACGCCCATACACTTAGCTATATCGTCCGATCCCAATGTTCTACAGAGAAAAAGAAATTTGGTCGACGGTAGGTAAATGCTCTCAAAAGAGGAGTAGTGTAGTGATGTAGATGTCCCTGGATCGTGCGTAATGGTGCAGATGAAATAGTCGTTGCTCCCCTATGACTAAAGGGGTATCCGGCTGGAGGGTGGCCCAGCACCCGATCGGATCCAATAGCCCGCTCTCTTTCTAGACCCCA
>WSTX01005554.1:0-12995 GCA_019633405.1 Tulasnella sp. 408 | reverse complement strand
CGACGTTATATAGACGTTGGACTGCAAGGTGTAGTCTCACAATGGTTGCCAAGGTAGGCTAACTAGGAGAATCGAGTAGTAAGTGAATTGAAGCCTCTCGCGTGGCGACAGGGTACCGCTGGCCGAATTCGGGAGAAAGCCATGAGGTGAAAAAGCCAAACTAGGTCTTATGGCCCAACGATAGGCAAGCTGATTGGAAAAATCAAGTGGTAAGCGAACTGAAGCCTCGCGCGTGGCGGCAGGGTACCGCCGGCCAAATATGGGAGAAAGCCATAAGATGTAACAAGTCCACGATGCTATGCCCGGACAATGGTCACTTTGTATGCCACTTTGGACAGCTAGTATCCAGAGAACATGTGTATAAGTGCCAAAATGAGCATAATGGTAGAATAATCGGCGAACTCAGCGCGGCAAGGTGTTGTGAAAACCTGCCGAACAAGAACCGCCGCCAAGCTCCCAAGTTGGAACCGCAATGGACGGAGCCACGTTGCGCGAAACGAACAGAGACCACCGCTGCAGTCCGAGCTACCATTTCTGGACATGAAGGCTAGCTAACACTTATCGCCTGATCAACCTAGTGGGTCCCTGAGGATGGGTGTTCTTGCTTATAGAGAGTCGAGGCCCGTGGCGTAGGAAGAAGCAATGTGCCTTAAGTAGGCTGAACCTTCCGGCGAACTCAGCATGTCAGGCCTCCTATTGCAGTGAAATGAGATTGGTACGTCCGTAACTTTCAAGTTCAACCAATGGACGGAGGTATACTGACCATGAGTGGCCTGACCCTGGATACACTGGGGCCGGTTGGTATTGGTTCGGAGGTGGGAACGAATGGAGAACTAGCTACGACAAACCGCGGGAATATACAGGCACCTATACCGCCCCAACCTGTAGTACGAGTCTCATCGGTTGTGCGCAACTTGAAAGCTGGCTGACACCAGCGCAGCACACGCTTTAAGCCTTGTCGTGACTTTTTTGCTTCGATTTTTCGCGTTGAACTCGACTCCGTTTTAGGAGGGAGGGTGGAGCTCCGACTTGCAAAACCTATACCTGTGTGGCGCGCGACGTTATCAGCGCGCCGCAAGGATTGTAACTTCTTCCTCTCGGGATGTCTGAAGTCGAACTGGAGACGGGAGTTGATGTGTTCAACGTCCTGATTTATAGTGCGCGGGATATTGGACAAATCGATCTTCTGATTTACCTGCCCCGTCCTCAAAACCCAACCCGTGCATAGGCAAGGCTGAACCTTGATAGGAAGACTCGCTTACAATTGGCACAAATATAGAATAGCTCAGCTATCGCAGAACTCCGTAAAGAATCTGGGCTTGGAATGGCTAACGTTGCCTTTCACTGGGACCCCAGGACCAGCTGGGGACGGCCCGGTCACACTTTTCATAGGAGAGGGACGTCTCGTCGCTCGAGGGCAGCGGGAGGCCCTCTACATGCTCGGAGATCAACATCTCTATTCGCACGGGACACAGGATGACAATAAGGAGACAGCAGACAACGACAGCAGGGATACAAATCGAATAGAGCTCATTAGGGAGCACATGAATGACATGAGAACGAAGTTTGCGAACGGAAACAATGGAGAAGACCAGATGGGAGATTATCCTTCGACCAGGGGTTGATCTAGGGTAAAATGCCTCCGCATATCAGCGGGTAGTGAATGTGTGGAACGCCTGCTGAAAGTAGAGGGTCAGGACTGAGCGTAGACGATAGTTGGAAAGGATCGGATTCCAACCTAACCAGTACTTTAGGCAATCGTGCAGAAGCCGGAGGGTCCAGAGTTACCCTTCTCAGCATCGACGAGGTCGATTTCTGCCTCAGGAACGGGAGCAGCTGGAGCGCCGGTAGAGAAGAAGGTGGTGCAGAAGTCCATTGGAGTAGTTTTTGTAGAAGATGAGAGGGTTGGATGGTGCGCAAGAGATTGCAAGTGGGAGATGAGTGAGAAGATGAGAATGGAGAGGATGGTCGCGGATCCTAGCGACGTTATATAGGCGCTGGACTGCAAGGTGTAGCTTCCCAATGATTGCCAAGGTAAGCTGATTGAGAAAATCGAGTGGTAAGCGACGTGAAGCCTCGAGCGTGGCGGCAGGGTACCGCCGGCCAAATCTGGGAGAAAGCCATAAGACCAAGGTTGCTATGCCTGGATAATGGTCACTTTTTGTGCCACTTCCCGACAGTTAGTATCCAGAGAACATGTGTATAAGTGGCAAAATGGGCATAATGGTAGAACAATCGGCGAACTCAGCGCGGCAAGGTGTTGTGAAATCCTGCCGAACCACAACCGTCGCCAAGCTCCCAAGTTGGGACCGCAATGAAGGAAGCCACGTTGCGCGAAACGAACAGAGGCCGCCCGTGCAGTTCGAGATACCACTTCTGGACATGATTGTTAAAAAGCACTCTATCGGCTGATCAAACTGGTGGGTCTCTGGGGATGGGCGTTCTTACGTCGAGAGAGTCGAGGCCCGTGGCGGAGGAAGAAGCGGTGTGCCTTAAGTAGGTTGAATCTTCCGGCGAACTCAGCACGTTGAGCCTCCCATTGTAATGAAATAAGATTGGTACGTCCGAACCTTTCAAGTCCAAACAATGAACGGAGGCATATCAACCATTAGTGGCCTAGACCTGGATACGCCGGTGTCGGTTGGTAGCTGGATCGCAGGTGGGAACGAATTAGCGACGACAAACCGCGGGAATATACGGGCACCGACACCGCTCTGATCAGTTCTGAGCAACTTTAAAGCTAACTGACACAAGCCCAGCACACGCTTTGAGCCTTGTAGTGACTTCTTTTTGCTTTCGATTTGTCGTGCTTAACTCGACTCCATTTTAAGGAGCTTTGATTTTCAAAACCTATCCCTATGTGGCGCGTCGACGTTATCAGCGCGCTGCGAAGGATTGTAACTTCTTCCTCTCGGGATGCTAGAGGTAACTGGAGCCAGGAGTTGATGCATAAACCTCCTAGTTTATAGTGCGCGGGATACTGGACAAATCAATCTTCTAGTTTACCTGCCTCGTCCTGAAAACCCAACCCATTCATAGGCAAGACTGAACTTGATAGGAAGGCTCGCTTTCAATTGGTACAAATATAAAACAGCTGACCGCTATGGCAGAGCTTCTTAAGGAGCCTGGGCTTGGAATGGCCTACCTGTCACTGGAACCCCAGGATCAGTTGGGAACGGCCCGGTCACACTTCTCACAGAAGAGATATGTCTCATCGCCCCAGGGGGACGGGAGGCCCGCTACATGCCCGGAGATCAACATCTCTATTCACACGGGACACAGCAACGACGACAGTAAAGAGACAGTAGACAACGACAGCAGGGATACAAATCGAATAGAGCTCATTAGGGAGCACAGGAACGACATGAGAACGAAGTTTGCGAACAGAAACAATGGAGAAGACCAGATGGGAGATTATCCTTCGACCAGGGATTGATCTAGGGTAAAATGCCTCCGCATATCAGCGGGTAGTGAATGTGTGGAACGCCTGTTGAAAGTAGAGGGTCAGGACTGAGCGTAGACGATAGTCGGAAAAGGGTCGGATTCCCACCTACCCAGTACTTTAGGCAATCGTGCAGAAGCCGGAGGGTCCAGAGTTACCCTTCTCAGCATCGACGAGGTCGATTTCAGTCTCGGGAGCAGGAGCAGCTGGAGCGCCGGTGGAGAAGAAGGTGGTGTAGAAGTCCATTGGAGTAGTTTGTGTCGAGCAAGTGGAGATGAGAGAGTAGGAGTGCGTTGAGAGATGAGTGAGGAGGTAAGGATGGAGAGAATGGTCGTGGATCACAGCGACGTTATATAGACGTTGGACCGCAAGGTATAGTTTCACAATGATTGCCAAGGTAAACTGATTGGGAGAATCGAGTGGTAAGCGAAGTGAAGCCTCGCGCGTGGCGGCAGGGCACCGCCGGCTGAGTTTGGGAGAAAGCCATAAGACGAAAAATCAAGGGCGCCATTCCTGGGCAGGATTCACTTCCGCCGCCCACCGCTGGCGGCGTGTGCCACTTCGGACGGTCAGAATCCGGGGAAATGTGAACGCGATAAGAGAAGTCAGGAAGACTGCATAAGTACCAAAGTGGGCACAATTGCGGAACAATCGGCGAACTCAGCGCAGCAAGGGTGGTGTGAAATCCTCCCGAACAAGAACCGCCGCCAAGCTCCCAAGTTGGACCCGCAATGAAGGAAGCCACGTTGAGCGAAACGAACCGAGGCCGTCGGTGCAATCCGACCACTTCTGGACATAAAGATTAGCCAAAATCTCATTAGCCGATCGACCTAATGGATGCCTTGGAATGGGTGTCCCTATACAGTGTCGAGGCTCGTGGCGTAGGACGAAGCAATGTGCCTTAATTAGATTGAATCCTTCCGCGAACTCGGCAATTCAAGCCTTCTACCGTAGTGAAAGGATATTAATCCGTCTATACCTTTCAAGCTCAACCCAATGAACGGACGCACATCGGTCGTTAGTGGCCTGACCCTGGATAGGCCGGTGTCGGTTGGTAGGGCGATAGCAGGTGGGAACGAATGGAGAACCCCTCTATGACAAACCGCGGGAACACACAGGCGTCGGCGCCACCCGAATTGCAACCAACATGTAGTCTCCTAAATGTCACTTGGCGCCCTGTGAAGGGCGACGAGCTGAGCTCATCGGTTCTGGGCAACTTAGCTGGCCGACGGAAGCGCAGTACTCGCTTTGCGCTATCTCGTGTCATTTAAGAGGAAGGGGTGGAGCTTCGATTTTCAAAACTTATGCCTATGCGGCAAGTCGATGTTAACAGCCCGTTGCGAGGGTTGTAACTTCTTGCTCTTGGGATGTTGCAAGCCGAGCTGGAAACGGAAGGTGATGGGGTCAATGTCCTGGTTTATAGTGCCCAGGATATGGGACAGATCGATCTTCTGATGTCCCTGCCTCGTCCTCAAAACCCAACCCTCGCATTGACAAGACTGAAGCTTGATACGCTGACACACTTACAGCTGCCACAGATCTAAAAGACCTAAAAGGTATCGCAGAACTCGCAGTCCGGGCTTGGAATGGGTAGCCTTTCACTGGAGCCCAGGACCAATACACTTTTCACAGGAGAGAGATGTCTCTTCGCTCAGGGGGACGGGAGGCCCGTTACATGCCCGGAGATCAACATCTCTATTCGCACGGGACACAGCAACAACGATAGCAAGGAGACAGCAGACAACGACAGCAGGGATACAAATCGAATGGAACCCATTACAGGGCGCAAGAACGGAATGAGAACGAAGTTTGCCAAGGAAACAGTGAAGAAACCATATGGGGAGAATGTATAAGATTATCCTTCGACCAGAACGGGTGGATTTAGGGTGAACTGCCGCCGCGTAGTAGCGGGTGATTAGATGTCGGGAACGACTGATGAGAGTAGAGGGTCAGGATCGAGGGTAGAAAAAGTTGGAAAGGGTTGTTTCCCACTTACCGAGTAATTTAGGCGATTGTGCAGAAGCCGGAGGGTCCAGAGTTACCCTTCTCAGCATCGACGAGGTCGATTTCAGTCTCGGGAGCAGGAGCAGTGGGAGCGCCGGTGGAGAAGAAGGTGGTGTAGAAATCCATTGAAGTAGTTAGTTTAGAAGAAGTGGAGATGAGATAGTGAGAGTGCGTGCAAGAGATTGCAAGTGAGAGATGAGTGAGGAGGTGAGGATGGCGAGAATGGTCGCAGATACCAGCGACGTTATATAGGCGTTGGACTACAGGGTGTAGTCTCAATGATTGCCAAGTTGAAGCTAATTTGAAAAATCGAGTATAAAGCGAAGTGAAGCCTCTCGCGTGGCGGCAGGGTACCGCCGGCCAAATTTGGGAGAAAGTCATGAGATGAAAAAGCCGAGGGTGTTATGGCCCGACGATAGTCGCTTTGCTTCCCCTAACGGACGGCATTTTCCACTTGCGACAGTCAGAATCCGAAGAACGTGTAAGCACGATAAGCGAAGTCGGGAAGACCGCAAAAGTGCCAAAATGGGCATAATGGTGGAACAATCGGCGAACTCAGTGCAGCAGGGGTGGTGTGAGATCCTGTCGAATAAGGACTCCCGCTAAGCTCCTAAGTTGGACGCCGCAATGAGGGAAGCCACGTTGCGTGAAACGAACCGAACCACTGGCGCGATCAGAGCTACCAGTTCTGGACATGAATGTTAGCCAACACTTTATTGGCCGATCGAACCAGTGGGTGCCTTGGTGGGGGTGGGTGTTCTTGGGTGGTGTCGAGGCACGTGGCGTAGGATGAAACAATGTGCCTTAAGGAGGCTGAATCATTCGGTATGTTAACCCTCCTATTGTAGTGAAATGAGATTGATCTGGCCGTACCCTTTCAAGTTCTATCGATCGACGGGCGCAAGTCGGCCGTTGAGAGCCTGACCCGTAGTCTGTTAAATGTCACCTTGCGCAGGGTGAAGGCGCCAAGTTGAGCTCATCAGTTCGCAGCAACCTGTCGGCTAACACCAACGCAGTACACGCATTCAGCCTTCTTGTGTCTTCTTTCTGCTCTCGATTTCTCGTGTTTAGCTCGAATACATTCTTGGGAGGAGGGGGCGGGGCTTCGATTTTCAAAACATATATTCCATGTGACCAGTCGACCTTATCAGAGCCTGGCAAAGATTATAACTTCGTCCTCTCGCGATGTTCCAGGTTGAACTGGAAACTAGAGGTGATGCTTACAGCGTCTAGTCGATAGGGCGCGGCGTATTGCCCAAGTTGATCTTTTCATACGCCTGCTTTGTTAAAAACATAATTATATAAACGGCGCACTGCAGGCAAAGCTGAACTTCGATAGGAAGACTTGCTTAGGGTCGGCGCAAATATGAAACCAATAAAACAGCTCAGAGGTAAGGCAGTCTTTACTTAGAATAGTCGGGCTTTTACTGGAAGACGAGGGACAGTTGAGAACGGCAAGCTCCCTCTTCTCACAGAAGAGACATTTCTCCTGAAGTGATAGGAGCCCCGCTACGTGCCGGGAGATCATTGTCTCTGTTCATACGGGACACAGCAACAGCGATAGCAAGGAGACAGCAGACAACGACAGCAGGGATACAAATCGAAAGGGACCCATTAAGGGGCACAGGAGTGAACGAGAACAAAGTTTACAAAAGAAACAGGGGAGAACTATATAGGAAGAATATATTAGATTATCCTTCGATCAGGGCGGATGAATCTAGGGTGAACGGCCGCCGCATAGCAGCGGGTTGGATGTATAGAACGCCTGCTGAAAGTCGAGGGTCAGTATCGAGCGTAAAAATACCTGGAAAGAATTGGATTCCCACTTACCGCGTAGTTTAGGCGATCGTGCAGAAGCCGGAGGGTCCAGAGTTGCCCTTCTCAGCATCGACGAGGTCGATTTCAGTCTCGGGAGCGGGAGCAGCGGGAGCGCCGGTGGAGAAGAAGGTGGTGTAGAAGTCCATTGGAGTAGTTCGTATAGAGGAGTGGAGATAGAGAGTGGGAGTACGTGTAAGAGATTGCAAGTGAGAGATGAGCGAGGAGATGAGGATAGAGATAATGGTCGTGGATCCCAGCGACGTTATATAGACGTTAGGCTACAAGTTGTAGTCTCACAATCGTTGCCAAGGTAAACTAACTGGGAAAATCGAGTGGTAAGTGAAGTGAAGCCTTCGCGTGGCGGCAGGGTACCGCCGGCCGAATTTGGGAGAAAGCCATGAGGTGAAAAGGCCAAACTAGGTGTTATGGCCCGACGATAGCTACATTCGCCTCCAACTACGGCGGTCATTTTGCCACTTTTGACAATTAATGTAAGCACGATAAGCGAAGTTAAGAAGACCGCGCAAGTGCCAAAATGGGCATAATGGTGAAACAATCGGCGAACTCAGCGCAGCAAGGGTGGTGTGAGATCCTGCCGAACAAGGACTGCCGCCAAGCTCCCAAGTTGAACCCGCAATGAGGGAGGCCAAGCTCCGCGAAATGAACTTAGGCCGCAAGTGCGATCCGACCTACCATTTCTGGATATTAAGGTAGCTAACTGATTCCACATACGCCCGATTTATTGACTGATCGACCTAATGGGTGCCTTAGGATGGGTGTTCTTCAGCGGTGTCTCGGCCGGTGGCGTAGGAAGAAGCAATGTGCCTTAAGGAGGCTGAATCCTCCGAAGGAATTTAGCATCTTAAACCTCTTATTGTAGTGAAATGAAATTGGTCTTTGCGTGCTTTTCAAGTTTAGCCAACGAAACAACGCAAATCGGCCGTTAGTAGTCTGACCTGTAGTCGCTCGAATGTCACCTAGCGCCTTGTGAAGGGCGACGAGTTGAGCGCATCGATTCTAAGTAACGTAACCGGCTGACAGCACCGCGGCGGCCCACGCGTTTCGCGTTCCTGTGTCATTTTTTGCTCTCTGTTTCTCGTGTTCAACTCGACTATATTCTTGGGAGGAGGCGGCTGAGCTTCATTTTCAAAACATATATCCTATCTGGAGAGTCGGCTTTGTTAGCTCGCTGCAAGGATTGTGACTTCCTCCTCTCGGGATTTCACAACCGAGCTGAGAACTGGAGATGATGTTCACAAGTTGCTGGTCTATAGGGCCAGTGTATTGTACGAATCTATCTTCTGGCCATGATACGCTTGCTTTGTCGTCCAAACACAACCCACGCATAGGAAAGGTTGAACCTTGATAGGAGAAGTTGCTTACGATTGGCGCAGATATGAAGCCAATGAAATGGCCAAGAGGTATTCCAGAGCTCCATAGAGCAGTCCAGACTTGGAATGGTTCGCCTTCACTGGGAGACGAGGACCATTTGGGAAAGGCCTGGCCACACTTTTCGCAGGAGAGGGATTTCCCCTCGCTCGAGGGGTCTACGACGCCCGATATATACCCCGGGATTAATATCTCTATTCGCACGGGATACAGCAACGTCGAAAGCAAGGAGACAGTAGATAGCGATAGCAGGGATACAAATTGAATGAAACCCACTAGAGGGCACAGGAATGAGATGAGAACGAAGTTGCGAACGAAAACAACGGAGACGACCAGATGGGAGAATAGATAAGATTATCCTTCGATCAGGGGTTGATCTAGGGTCAAATGCCTCCGCATATCAGCGGGTAGTGGACGTGTGGAAAGCCTGTTGAGAGTAGACGGTCAGGACTGAGTGTTAAAGATGGTTGGAAGGGGATGTTTCCCACTTACAGAGTAGTTTAGGCGATCGTGCAGAAGCCGGAGGGTCCAGAGTTACCCTTCTCAGCATCGACGAGGTCGATTTCAGTCTCGGGAGCAGGAGCAGCGGGAGCGCCAGTAGAGAAGAAGGTGGTGTAGAAGTCCATTGGAGTAGTTTGTATAGAAGAAGTGAAGATGAGAGAGTGGGAGTGTGCGCAAGAGATTGCAAGTGAGAGATGAATGAGGAGGTGAGGATGGCGAGAATGGTCGCGGATCCCACTGACGTTATATAGACGTTGGACTGCAAGGTGTAGTCTCAAATGATTGCCAAGTAAGCTTATTTGAAAAATGGAGTATAAAGCGAAGTGAAGCCTCTCGCGTCCCGGTAGGGTACCGCCGGCCGAATTTAGGAGAAAGCCATGAGATGAAAAAGCCGAGGGTGTTATGGCCCGACGATAGTCGCTTTGCTTCCCCTAACAGGCGGCATTTTCCACTTTCGACACTCAGAATCCGAAGAACGTGTAAGGACGAGGAGCGAAGTCCGGAAGACCGCAAAAGTGCCAAAATGAGCATAATGGTAGAACAATCGGCGAACTCAGCGTAGCAAGGGTAATTTGAAGTCCTGCCGAATAAGGACCCTCGCCAAGCTCCCAAGTTGGACCCCGCAATGAGGGAAGCCACGTTGTGCAAAACGAACCGAGACCGCCGGCGCAATCCGAGCTACCAGTTCTGAACTTGAAGGTCAGCCAACCCTTTATTAGCTGATCGACCCAGTAGGTGCCTAAGGGTGGGTGTTATTGCGCGGTGTTGAGGCACGTGGCGTAGGATGAAGCAATGTGCCTTAAGGAGGCTGAATCCTTCGGCAACGTCGGCATTTTAAGTCTCCTATTGTAGTGAATACGATTGATCTGTCCGTAACCTTTCAAGTTCTACCAATAGACGGACGAAAATCGGCCGTTAACGGCCTGACCCGTAGTCTGTTGAATGTCATCTAGCGACGTGTGAAGGGCGATGAGCTGACTCAGGGCTTCTGAGCAACTTGTCGGCTGACACCAGCGCAGCACACGCATGTAACCTTCTTGAGTATTTTTTATGCTCTCGATTGCTCGTGTTCAGCTCGGCTACATTCTTAGTGGAGGGAGCCGAGCTTCGATTTTCAAAACACGTATCCTATGGGGCGAGTCGACGTCGTCAGCGAGTCGCAAGGGTTGTAACTTCTTCCCTCTTCCTCTCGGGATGTTACAAGTCGAACTTAGGCTAGAAGTGGAAGGTGGTGTTTACAACGTTCTGGTCGATAGGGGGCCAGTGTATTGCACAAGTCGATCCTCTCATATGCCTGCTTTGTTGTTGAAACACAACCCGTGAAGGCAAGGCTGAACCTTGATACGAAGCCTAGCTTACGATTGGCGCATATATGAAAGCAATAAAATAGCTCAGGGTTCTCAAAACTTGGTAAGGCAGTCCGGACTTGGAATGGTTAGCCATTTACTGGAAGACGAGGACCAGCTGCGAACGGCAAGCTCCCATCATAGAATAGGGATTTCTCCTCGCTCGAGGGGATAGGATGCCCGCTACATGCCCGGAGATCAATATCTCTATTCACACGGGACACAGCAACAAGGATAGCAAGGAGACAGTAGATAACGACAGCAGGGATACAAATCGAATGGAACCCATTAGGGGACACAGGAGTGAAATGAGAACGAAGTTGGCCAAAGAAACAGTGGGGGATCCATATGGGGGAAATATATAAGATTATCCTCCGACCAGGGCGGATGGATCTAGGGTAAACGGCCGCCGCATAGCAGCGGGTGGTGGATGTGTAGAACGCCTGTTGAAGTAGAGGGTCAGGATCGAGCGTGGAATGCAGCTGGAAGGGGTTGTTTCCCACTTACCGAGTAGTTTAGGCGATCGTGCAGAAGCCGGAGGGTCCAGAGTTACCCTTCTCAGCATCGACGAGGTCGATTTCAGTCTCGGGAGCGGGAGCAGCGGGAGCGCCAGTGGAGAAGAAGGTGGTGTAGAAGTCCATTGGAGTAGTTTGTATAGAAGAAGTGAAGATGAGGGAGTGGGAGTGTGTGCAAGAGATTGCAAGCGAGAGATGAGCGAGGAGGTGAGGTTGGAGAGAATGGTCGCGGATCCCACCGACGTTATATAGGTGTTGGACTACAAGGCGTAGTCTCACAACGACCGCCAAGGTGGGAAAATCGAGTGGTAAGCGAAGTGAAGCCCCTCCCGTGGAGGAAGGGCAGCGCCGGCCAAAGTTGGGAGAATGCCATTAGATGCAAAAAGGGAGAATCGGGATCGGTAAGAAAAGGAATGGGAAATGGACCGATTTAGGAAATCGGGCACGCTATCTCGTTTGACGTGCAATGCCCCTGGTGAGGGGCGCTACGATACGTCGACATGAGCATGAGAAAGGGAACCGTCGGGATAGGGGCCATCGGCGAACACATCTTCTTCAGGTTTGAAGGGTCCAGAGAGAATTAGGCAACCGAGTTCCCTCGGCAGCTGGTTTAGAGACCCGCTCCCAGGACGGAACCCGATGCCATGTGTGAGCCTCGTGGTGAGGTTTGTTTGGGCCTAAACGCATTGTTGCCAAATTGGGATGAAGACCCTTCGCTTCGGAACAGTTGGTATCACGACGTACTGCCGCTACGAGCACCCAAACGCCTAAAGCAATGCTCTAAGCAACAGATACAATGCTGAAAATCAGCGAGGACCAGATAATCTGTAGACAAGGATGTCGTGAGTTGAACGGCGATGTCCGTGAGAACCACAAACAATGAGGGCCCGTGGGTTCGTACGAGACCGCAGCCAGCGATTCGAAAGCAAATACTGAGATCTTCATTACCCTGCGCCTCCGAGCAAGACTCCGAGCCATATTACAGAAAATTTCAAGCAGGGCATCCAGACCCAAATTTGGTTGTAGCCATTATTCATCATGAAACCACCATCAAGTCACAAAAGCCTCCTAAAAGCAAAAAAGGACTTCAGGCGGCGTTAGTGATCACTGGGATTATGTTTCGAATAGTTACTGTTGTTCGGGGTAGTTTGCAACATTGTCATATGGAGGTGGATGGTGGGGGTGGAGGAGAAAGGTGGGAAGGGTTCTGTAGAAAATGGGAGGACCAAACAATCCAAAAGATTCCCGCGCTCCCGACTTTCCTTTCCCCACCCGCCCCATCGTGGCGGTGTCTCGGTTAGTACTCGGTACCTACGACGTAGAACCGGAAGAAAACATGACTGAGTTTGCCGTGCGGTTCTTCCCTTATCCTTTTGTATCAGACTTGGAAACTAGCAAGAAGCCATGAAGCGCTGTCAATAACAGGTAGTACTACATGCGGCGGTCCCGACGGCATCGATAGCCTTCGGGACCTCAATTAGCGAAGGATCAATAAATGCGCATCCCGGCATGGATTTGGGTTTTCGCTCCCATACCGCTCTATATTTGGCGATTACGGCGCTAGATGGCATTCAAGAGACTCCAGGTCAGGCCGATGACAGCCGATGTGCACCCGTTTATTGGTCAAACTTGAAAGGCACGGATAAATCAATCTCATTTCACTGCAACAGGAGGCGTAAGATGGTGAGTTCGCCGGTGAGTCCAGCCTCCTTTCAGGCACATTGCTCCCACTTACGCCACGGGACTCCAGACGGCGCAAAAACACCCACCCAAAGGCACCCCGGTCGATCAACCACTGAAGTGGGGGTGTGTGAGACCAGTTAACTACCTTCGTGTCCAGAATTGGTAGCTCGGATTGCGCCGACGGCCTCGGTTGATTTTCGCGTAACGTGGCTTCCATTAAGGGGTCCAGCTTGGAGCTTGGCGGGAGTTCTTGTTCGGTGGGATTCACATCACCCTTGCTGCGCTGAGTTCGCCGAT
>WSTX01005553.1:0-13021 GCA_019633405.1 Tulasnella sp. 408 | reverse complement strand
TGGTGTGACCTTGCATGGGCTTCCCAAGCTGTTTCCCCTTCTCCACATCCCACAAGCGCACCGTCTTGTCATCAGACCCAGATGTGAGCCTCTTGCCATCAGGAGAGAAGGCGACAGACCAGACCCAATCGGTGTGACCTTGCATGGGCCTCCCAAGCTGCTCCCCTGTCTCAACATTCCACAAACTAATGGTTCCATCCCCACTGCCCAGTGCAAGGGTCTTTCCACTTGGTGAGAAGTCAAGGGTACATAGTACACTACCTGCATGCTTAGTCCACACATTGTTAGACCAATTAAGTTTTTGTTTGCCCTGTAGGACCTCCACCAATTTTTGGTCACAATAATGCTTCCATAGGTGGGTATCTATCGGGCAGAAGGCAAGCGCTGATGCATAAATGTGCAGAGCTCCAAATGAGATTGGTTCAAAGAACTCAGTTATGAGCCGGTTTGCATCACTCCACAGGTCCAACAGACCTGATCTTGAATTAGAGGGACACTGCTTGAGCATTCCGTACATATTAGCTTTTGTTGCTGCTGGTAATGGTTGACTTACCTTGATCCAGTCTTCCACTTGTTTTGCAATTTGAATTGCTTCCTCACTCTTCCCGATGAGGCTCATGACCTCAAGCCAGGACAACGATTTTGTCTTGCTGAAAGTCTCCAACATCATATCAATTTCAGGCTCCCCTTCATGCCTGTCAGATTCATGAGCGGTGACAAGATGAGCAGCCCATGATTGACAGCAATATTGTAGGCCCGAAGCTACTTCACTGGTCACCTTTGCCTGCACATATGCATCAGAATTGGACATTGAGAGATCCGAGAGATTACATATATTTTTTGTCAGATCATTCTGCATGCACCGAAAACAGTCCCGTGCAAGTCTTCCGTGAACGTGGCCGAGATCGATGAAGTACGGACTCCCTGCTCCGCATCTTTTGGGATCGGTGAGAAGGTCCCGGATCGAGGTGTGCATGAGTTGGACATGATTGGTAGGTTCACTGGGAATGATAAGTAGAGATTTTACATTCCCGAAAACTTCATCACATAGGGTTTGATGTGCTTCAACCGCTTCTGTGGTGTCACGAAACACCTTTTCATCCTGTAGCAAGTATACAAGGGCCTCGAGCGAAATCGGATACTGGGCCACAACCAGTATGGAAAGTGCCCGGTGGAGGAGGTCGATGTCCTGTGCCTTCTCAAAGGCATGAGAAAGGATTGTAATGTATAGATCATCCAAGCTCTTAAGCATCGACGAATTGTCGAGCACTTGCTTGAGCCGAAGCATTGCCGCTCCACCGGCAATGTAGGTCATGGCAGTTTTTGCCCATTGAAAAAGGCCCCCAGACAGGGCAACCAGCTTCTGAATGGAGTCCGAAGGCGGCCAGCTCGCGGAAAGAATATTGTTCCGCTCCTTAATCTTCAAGCACTCTGATCGGATGAATATTTCCAGGTCACGGTTAATCTCTTTGCTCTGGTCAAGATCTTCCGTCTTCCAGTTCTTCGACCGGAGAAGGTTGAAAATTGGGGGCTCAGGGCACGTAGTAAGGATGAACTTGACATTTGAAGGGAGAAAAGATGAGTAATCGCCAATGAGGCTGATGAAACTCGTAGCGTAGTCACTCTCCATGCATTCGTCAAGCGCGTCGACAATGAGCAGAACTGGAGGTGATTCAGGTGGGTGGTGTTTGAGGGTGTTGACTAGGAGAACCTCAAATTGCTTTCCTAACCGCTTTGGCAGGGCATCGTTTTCCTGAATGGCTTCAAGGATCGCATGTTTGATTTCGGAAGTCCCGTTGCTCTTAAGCTGCTCGACTAGC
Source organism: Tulasnella sp. 408 (assembly GCA_019633405.1). Taxonomy (NCBI): domain Eukaryota; kingdom Fungi; phylum Basidiomycota; class Agaricomycetes; order Cantharellales; family Tulasnellaceae; genus Tulasnella; species Tulasnella sp. 408. Next base: position 11,201 of record WSTX01005553.1, on the reverse strand, counting down.
GCAAAAATCAACCGCCGTTGTAATGCGGTCTGACCTCGACGGAAGTGAAAGAGGCCCAAACCGCTCCTACTGACGCATCGGTGGGCGACCGTTGCCGCAATGGTAGACTTGCCCCGCCCAGCCATTCCTGAAATCCACAAGACGCGCCCCGCTGACGTGTCTTGAATCCATTCATCAATGCGGTCAAGAATTTCTTTCCTCGTTTCCCCCAGACAGAGAGCATCCTTAACCATATGACCTTGTTTGCCATAGTCGCTTTCCCCCAGGCCACCGAGAAGAGCGCGCCGTTCCCCATGCATTTGGGCGGCATCTAGTGATGACTGTGTCAGGAGAGCCACCGCCAAATATAAGATGAGACGCACAGAGTTCCTTCACCGTGTGATCGGTGTCGCGGGCTAAATCATCTAGTGATGGATGTGTCAGAGAAGACCGCTGCCAAAGATACAGTGAAACATACGGAGTTTCTTCATGTTTTGTTCGGTGGCATGATCTAGTGATGAATATGTCAAAGGAAACTGACGTAGAATAGTATAAGGCGGAACATACAGAGTTTGTTGAGAAGCGTGTTTGTGTCGAGGATTACAAGCCCCTGTCAGAGCGGAACATGAGTCAACGCGCATACATCAAGAGACATGTACTGACATGTATTTCATCCTGTATAGTCTTGATATCCTCCTGAAACCCCTTCAGAGTCTCGGCATTATTGCCCGATATAAATGCTCTGGTAAATGCATCCTTCGACTTCAATCCCTGTATCTCCTCTTCCACCAATTTCAATTGCCTAAAGGGACTGTCAGAACGATGTGTGGTCAGAGGAGGAAGCGACGGACTGGCAATTGCAAATTCTTGATCCGTTTGTTCACTCGTTCATTCGGGTTCTCCTGTGACCCGGACTTAAAATACTCGAGATGCTCGGCAAGCGTGGACATATGAGACTCCAGGCTCTTCGCGGCTTCTTCATTACTGTCCATACCCTTGCTCACTCTCATCAGATATGGGATGGCTGAGCAGATGCGAGAGGTTTTACCTTCCACATGTCAACGATCATGGACCCCACTTTTGCCGCTGCCCCGATATATGTACCGACGAGGGGAATGGCTCCTGACACCGCTTCTACCGTGTTGAAGGTAGTCTTGGCGATCACGAGCTTGGTGCTCAGGCCCGATTTACTCTTGGCCTGGCCATATTGGCTGCTCGACTGCACTTTTTGAGGTGGAGCTGCGTAGAATGGGTCCCAAAGTGAGGACGATGACATGTGAGTAAAGCGAAACGCAATGCCCACCATTGTTCAGCCGTGTCTCGTGGAAATTCTGTGAGCGGCTTTGATTAGCGAAATTGTGTACCTGCCCAGGCAAGATACTTGGCCTTACCAGAAAGCGTTCCGCAGCGGTCTCGATCTCAGCCTGACAAGTGTCAAGGACCTGAATACCGCCAGTGCGATCCAAATGGGCCCAGGAAGATATGACCTTATCGCGTTTCCTTGCATCGTTTCTTCCATATTTCACACTAGCTGCCGTCAACCTCTGAAGGACATGCTCCAAAACCCTGGTAGATGAACTGCTCAGGAAAACAATGTCGATGGTAGGAGTACCCTCCTTACAGAATATAACCTTCAACGGCCGCTTTTTCTCCTGACGAAAGCTTGACGATATTGTCCGGGATAGCTGCCATGGTGTTGACGGTCTGAAGCAAGCTTTGCTGAGCCAACAAGGAGTTGGACGTCCATGCCGTATTCTGCGATGAAGTCAGCGGAAGAATGGTCAACAGAGAGCTGATGGTATTACCTCGATGAGATCTCTCATTGCGACTCTAGCGCCGGCAAACCGTTCGTAGATTCCAAGGTGTTGAGCCGGAGCCCCTGAAGGGCCGGTATATCGTTGTCTCGTCGTGTCGGCCGACGCTCGGGGCGTGAGACTGAGCATCGATTGGCTATTCATGATGGAAGTTGTTCACTGATAGTAAGGCAGTTGTGTTGCTGATTGTGTGGTTGAGAGGTGGTTGAGGATGGAATCAAGTCAGGGTGCCTCGTGCCCTCGCTCATTGCCTTGGGCACTAAGGCGACACCGCGCGGACGCTCTTTCTATCACTTTCGTCGATAGGTCAGAGCGATACGAAGAGAGACTCCCTAGCACCCACTACCCCTATAGTATCTCCTACCCTCCTCCTAGGTATCATTTGGGTGCTCGTTGAGATGATAAACGGAATAGGTTCGCAGGACTGATGTCATGGGCGGACGCTGCGGACCTCCTCCTTCCCTCGGACATCCAACAATTCATTCTCGGATTTTAAGTATACGCACGCACTGCTGAGAACGTCGTGCCGACTGTGGATTCATTGTCACAAGTTACAAAGCGGGGGACGCGTCGATACAAAGAATTCGAATTCCAACCGGCGAGGGCACGAGCACATGCCTCGCGAACCGTCAAGGCCGTCGGCGTTAATGTAAAAGCACAAACCTTGATAAGCTGGGTTCCATCGTGCTGTAAAACGAAGTCAAAGCTAGCGGAGTTGATAAAATCGTAGTAGTAATATCCATACAACAGCAAAGTGAATCAGTTGGGATCCCCGGGCTTGACTCAACAGCATTCTCCGCATCATAAGTTGGGGCGTTAAAAAGGTTGGACATCAGGTGCAAAGAGTAAACAATCTGATAGGTGAGAAGTTCGTAGTCAAGACAAAGATGAGCAGCAAGAGGGAGCAAGGAGGAAGAGCGAGCGAGCGATGCATTACGTTCAGGCACCCGACGCTTGGGCCAAAGCGATCACATGAGAACTCATCCAGACACTAAACGCTTGGGCCAAAGTGATCACGCGAGGAATTCGGCATATAGGGAACGTACAATCTGTCAGGTACTAAATGCAAGCCGATTGAGAAGATGTGTGGACGCTGTGAGAATTCTGCAACGGAAGAAGAACATATTACACATTCGAATTTGGACTCGAACACTTCAGATACAAACAATAAAACGAAGCTAACCCTAATTAAGAATTTCATGATAAGTTACATTCGTGGTGGAGATCTCCCCAGCGGGTAAACGCACAATTCCGTGATGTCGATTCCGGATGCGCGAGAGTGCAGTGTACAGCTGGCCATGAGAAAACACCGGCCGTGTGAGGTCAACTGCGATGCGGTCCAAGGTTAGACCTTGGCAGCTATTGAAAGTGGTGGCATAGGCCAGAGTAAGTGGGAACTGTCGCCGCTGGAGTGTGTGTCCGGGGTGGAGCATATAGTCAAACTTGATGCGGGTTATCAGAATAACCTCTGGTTCAATCCGGTTCACCCCCCCTAGACTGCTCATGAGATGGACAGCTATGATGCGATGACCAACACTTTCAACCACAGCCCTACCATTCTTTACCATTCCACGATCTATGGAAAAGTTCCGCATGAGACGAACGATGGCATTTGTTCTCAGAATAAGGGAATGTGGCGGGAGTCCTGGTGGTGTTCTTCATGCAACGTAGTCGAGGATCCCGCTTTCTCCATCGTCTACTCCAAGATCATCTGCCTCCTTCAACGAATCTGCCGCTAGATAGGTTCGTTGAACTCCGTCCACCCGGTGGAGCAGAGTGGAATTGTAAGCGTCGACTTGCATGTTTGTAGGGGCTAGAATGCTTCGGGTGAGACAGGATGTTGGATCCATAAGAATTTGGGGGGGATAAACGAAGTCGATGAGTTCCGTTGCCTCCGTAACAATTGGGAGGAAGGGTTGCAAATCAATCTGTGGGCCGTCGCCATCTCCAATGCCATCAACGAAGGCGGCGAACTCAGGATCTTCAGCGTTCCGGATCGGAGCTATGAGACGATAGGTTGTAAAATGGTGCCACAAAGGAGACATCTTAATAGATGCGGACACAACTTGCACTCGAGTACCTCTCCGGATGACTGGACATGTTTGTCTCCAATCACCTAAAAGCACCAAAGGTTTTCCTCCGAACGGCTGATTCGGATCGCACACCATTTGTAATACGTCATCGCAGCATCCAAGGACGGCGCTGTTTGCCATTGGAGTCTCATCCCAAATGAAAAGCGATGTTTCTTGAAGCAATTGTGCACAAGGGCTGCCAGGTGTGACGGAAGATTGTAGCATTTCACTGAATTCATTGACAGGAACCTAGACGAACGTTGTTCGGTCAGCAGATTATCACAGGTGAAACCAAATCCCCGAACGTGCCTTGAACGCCGAATGAGTCGTCCGACCACCGGGATATAATTGGGCAGCATAAGCAGAGGATGCGGTGGGTATGACGATCTTGCCATAAGACCGAAGGAGATCGCAGATGGCGTTTACCAGAAAGGTCTTGCCTCGTCCGGCTTTCCCATCGATAAAGATGCAAAGGGGTTGCCTGCTCATGACAGCATGGACAACAACGTCAAAGATTTCTGCTTGCTCCAAGTTGAACGAAGCTCTTGCTGTATCTGCACGCTCACGAAGGTGTTCGGGGTTGCGTCCCCACCTTTCCAACTCGTGAAGAACCTCGGGTGAGCTGTGAACAGGGTGTGGCAAGCCGTAATCGTCTAGGTTTTTTCCGTATTCTTCCAAGTATCCTGCAAGCTCCTGAAGTGTGAGATCCTCCGCCAGTTGGACAACGTTATTATTTTGAAGGAAGAAATCCCTAGTAAACTCGTCCTTGAAAGAGTTCCAGGTGTGAATTGGGGATTCAAGCAGGTCATTGACCAGCAAATGTACGAAGAGGAGACGGAGCTGTCGAGGGGTGTGAAGAGCGGCAATAGCCTCTTGGATGGATAGGTGAGCCTCGGAGTTCTCACTGAAAAGGCCAAGAGCCATGGCAGCCTCTTGATATGTGTTATATACGGTTCCATCGACGGTTCGAGCGTCATCGAACGACACTACTGGCTGAACAGCAAGGATTGAACACAGATAGAAACGTTCACCGGCAGATGGCCGAACAGCTTGTATTCGAGTGATATGGGCCCGAGTGCGATCACGCTGGACAACTCGCATTGGACGTTCACGTTGAGGGATGTTTTGCTCGAAGAAGAAGGCACGTTCAGTTGGAGGGCGACTTGTCAGGCTCTCAAGGCGAAAGAGCTCATAGTATTCAGTGTAGAGGAGAGAGGAAAACATCCGAATAGTGCCGTCAGCCATTACGAACGCGCTGGAGGGTCTGTGGAAGTAGCGGTCGAGAAGGGAGAGGGTACTGTTATTCCCTGCACGACGATGATACTGGTGTCGAAAGTGCGTGCCTTGGACATGAACAGGAAGTGCCGAGACTGCGGGGTCCTTTCGACAGATGCTAAAGCCTAGGATCCGCCAGACGGCCTCTCCAGCAGACAGGTAGCGCCCATCCCAAAACTCCTCTATCTCATCGACTCCCTGATTTTGCGCTGCAACTCTGAAACGAGCTCGATCAGGACCTTGTAAAATAAAGAAAACTGGTCAGTAGGCGCACATTAGGGAAAAATACAATCGCGAACCTTTGTGGATGTACTTGAAAGCATACTGGAATAGATGTGAGCTATTCACGACTTCAACGTTGATGTGGCATTGAAATTTTTGGAGCAGAGCTAGGCAGTGGGGTACTACCATCTCATCACCAGGACGACGGCGGCGGTACTGAACTCGGCCCTCGTTGTTGATAGTTGTTTGAGATTGAAGAGGTTTGGGGTAATTAAAGCGACACTGACGAATACCCGTAGCCGAGACCAGTTGACAGTAGGTTGAAGGAGGTCGGTCAGGGGAGGGATGGTTGTGCATCATGTATTGACAGACCAACTGGGCATCGACTGGATCGTCCGGGACTTCAGCTGAGATCACGGTGTCGATGTCGGCAGGATTGATGCAGTCGTGACCAAATTTGATCAGTATGTGACTGTGAGGGAGCCCACGCTTTTGAAACTCGATGGAATGAATGCAATAGACCCTCGCGCCAATATGGGGGAACATGGTGTTCAATGCCTTGAACAGAAGCGAGAGTTTCTGCTTGAATACGCGTGTCACGATTACTGGAACATCGGCGAAGGTCTGACCTGGTCGTAGAGCGGAAGTGATTTCGGGCCAGTTTGAATTGCAAGTCATGGTAATGAAGAAAGTGGGAGGTCCATATGCAGCGGCAACCACAAGACTGTCATGGACATTCTGAGCAGCCCATGCCCTAGAACCGAGGAACGAAGCTGGGAGATAGATATTTGATCGTTCGTCAGGATCAGCATCTACGTCCATTGCATCACTTCCAAGAAGCTCCATGTCCTCTTGGTGACGTCGAATCCGATTCTTCCGGATATAATGAAGCCGGCATTCGAGTTCTCGTGTCCACATGTCAACAACGTATTCGTTGGTAAGACGACCAAAGATCTGGAAGCGCTCCTCTCGCAGAAGTCTTGCTCGATAGTGCCAGATCTGGGTGGTTGGGGCATCAACGTCTTGTTGCAGTAAACGTGCCTCCCGTTCGGCACGTCTTAGATCTCCATTGTCTCCAACAACGCCCCAGCCGAGCATTCCTGACGGAAAGAAAAGAGGATAAGCCAACGGCTCCCAAAGTCGACTGATCGTTGGAATACGTTGGTTCCGACCGTCGTGTCGAGTAACGATGAGTTGCCTAGGATTAATGTCACCTGCAGACGTGTTGTTGTAGCGAAGTAGAGCAGCAATCTCCGTAGCACCAGAGTCGACGATATCGATATGGGCATGCGGAAAGTTAGGCGGAACCTGTCGGAGTTGTTGCAGAGCCCGTGCAAATGGATTGACACGTAAAAGGGAGTTGGCGACAGCATTCTTCCAGTCAGGTGGCAGTTCAGCAGCCCAGGACCCATGGGGAGCCAAGTCCATGTTGTAGCCATCATATAGAAGCCACCGAACTCCGGAGTTTCCGTGACCAGGTCAAAGGCGGTGGTAGACTTTGCCTTGGATGGCAAAGAATCCCAGAGGACCAACAGTATGGGGAAACAGCGCACTGGATTCCAGCGCTGCAAACGAAAAGAGAAGGTTGAGAAGGCAGGAGCTTGAGGATATCGAAGGATGGTGAATAAAAACTTCGAATTCCATCGGAAGTGGGGGCAGAGGCCGTACGTCATGAACTCGGCGTCCTCTAGGCCCGCAACAGAAGCCGGGTTTTTCGCCCGTGAAGAGCAGTAAACCACAATGAGGACAGGAGCGGTTTCGGTTGAGCTTGGGGCTTGGTATGTAACCTATCTCCCAGGTAGTTTGCAGAGGCTCAATCTGATTTTGGGGCATTCTGCAGAGATCTGTTAGAAGTCAATCGCGGATAGATTTGCTGGACATGTACGAGAAAGTTTGGCGCAGGCAAGTAGTCAGGAGGTTGTACACTGTTTTGATCAAGAAGCGAGGGGAGGTGAAGAGAATTGCAGGAATGAAGGTCGTCGAAAAGGAAAGCAACATGTAGGGGAGACGATAGGCAGGAAGGTTCGCTCGCGTTGAGAAAACAGAAAGACAGCTAAAGATTTTAACGTGTAAGATCGAGCTGCGAGTACAAAGGGAACGTGATCGGCAGATGTAAGCGATCCAAGCTGAGCGAATCCGCTTGCACAGGAGCAGATGAGTTTGGGACATTGAGCGAAAACGATTTAAGGTTATATGTTCAGCACCAAAAGAGGGATCTCACACAATGTCATATCCACGGACAGTACTCGGATAACCGAAGGCCGAATCGACACATACATACAGATCGCACATTAGCTACCAGTATTTCTGACCCGTATTTACAACGAGAGCGACACAAAAAGTCCCATGGCCGAAAGGGGTAGGCGTGAGAAACGATGACGCAAAACTTGGAGGATAAGTAGAAAATCGACCGGTAAAGTGCTGAACATTGACGTCATCATTTCTCATCGAAGCCTAACATGGTTCTTCAATTGGTGGCGGAAAGGCGAAGGTAAACGCCAAGTCGAAAAAGAGCAGAATGCCATGTATATGAGAGGTCGCGTTAAAGGAACATCAAACACATATACAAAATGGAATCGGAAAATATTAAAGACGAAACACGAAACGAAATGGCGTGTTCGACACGTATAAGCTTAAGCTCAAGGACGATGGTGATCAGGGACCTAATAAACGTAAACAGTCAGCAAGGCAAAGCGTGACATAAAGACCATCCTCACTGGGCAATGCACGCTTGCGACCTCCCTTTTTCCCCGAAGATACTTGAGGCTCGACGGGTGCGAGAAGTTGCTCAACATCAGCATCCTCAGCGAGATCGTCGACATCGCCAAGGAGCGCGTCCGTGGCTTCGACAGATTCGGATGACCGAGCAGGAGGGTCCAGATTCAAAGCGTTCTTCTTCGTGCGGGTTCGAGGGCGGCCGGGGGTCGATACGATGGACGAAGCGGGATCCGAAGAGGTCGAAGCCTTGGCGGGAGAACGCTTGGCAGGAGACGAATTGGAGGGAGGAAGTTCAAAAAGTCGTTTCGATGGGGAAGAACGCGTCATCTCATCGTCGGACGTGGCAGAAGTCACAGGTGCACTGGAGGGTACATTCAGAGCGAGGCTATGAACGAGAAAGGCAGGATGGCCTTCAGCATGTTGACCATGAAACGCTCCGAGTACGCCGATGAAAGAATTGGGGGAAGGCGGAATCGTCTTGGTCCATCGTGGACTCCCATCGAAAACGCATCTCGAAGAAATAAGAGTACGTAAATGAACGGCAGGAATGGTGAGGCTCAAATAAGACACTCACTGGACTTTGAAATCTTTGACACCCTCACGGACATACTCCGAAGCCTGGGCCGTGAAGCCACGGGATTTTCCATCTTCGAGCATAACAGCTTTATCCAGGACTTTGGCCATGAAGAAGACGAAGGGAGAGCCAAAGCGAGGGATGTGCTCATCATACCCATCGTCATTGGGATCCCCTGGAAAGACAGCCATGTGGATGACGTCAAGGAACGGAGTTTCATCATGAGGGAAACAGGCCCTCGCCAAGACCAACGCAGCAGTGTGGTTGGGATAGGTAGAGGACCCGGAAGGAGGGGATTAAACGCGAAGTTCGGCAGGAATGGTAACTTTAGAAGGGGTGGAAACGGAAAACGCAACTTTGTAATGAGCAAAATGGTTCTTGGTGCCCCGTGAATTAACAGAAGGCACCCGACGACCGTGGAAGAGACCGAAGATGCCGAAAATGTAGAACGCGGTAGGAGACATGAAGGGGAACAGAAGGGAGTGGTTAGCGATGGAGGGGGCTTGCGAGAAAACAAACGAAGGTCGAGCAGCTATAAAAGCCCAAAAGAGCGAGTTAAGCTTTGGGACAGAGCGTCGTCAGGTGGTCGAAAGTCATCGAGCGGAAGAGAGGAGCCGAGGAATGTCCCAAAAAAGAAGCGAAATGTGAGTGGAGTGATTGAGCGATATCAGGAACAAAGGGGCAAAGGAAATGGGTGAACTGGGACAAATGGCATTTGGGGGGGGGGGGCTTGAACCGACAGAACGGAACACGCAGAAACAAATAAGACCATCGCCAAGACAGGCATATGCTTAAGATATAGGTTATTATTAAATATATTATTATTCATCAGCAAAATGGGTCTCTGATATAAGATGCTATACAATGCTATAAAATGCTATAAAATGCAATACACTGGTATATAGCACTTATAGCCGCATATCAGTTTATAGCATCTTATAGCATTTCATAGCAGCATATTTATCTCTAATTGGTATATAGCATATATACATTAGTATAGCCATTTATTGCAGTTTATTGTGGTATATCAGTGTAGAATGATGTAGCATAATGTTTCTGTATATTTTTGTATTGCATCTCATATTATGATATACCATTCACATTATATCAATGAAAATTTTGTATCAAATTACTCCTTAGTCATACAAATAAAAAATTACACAACAATTCACAATAGAATACAAATTTAAAAAAACCGTGGGTCAGGGTGGGTGAGCAGTGTTGGCAAAGGTTAGGAGGCAGTGGTGAGGGCGAAAGATGGCAGCAAGGGTTGAAGACGGCAGAGAGGGTCGAATGGACAGTGGCGAGGTTAAGAAGCGGTGAGGGGTGTTAGGATGGGAGCAAGGTCGTGCAGGCGGCGGCAAGGGTTGGACAGATGGCAGCAGGGGTCGTACAGACAGCGACGAGAGGGGTGGCGAGGTCGTATGGACGGCGGTGAGGTTCGGACTGACAGTGGTGAGGGTCGCCCGAACGGTGGTGAGGGCCGTACAGACGGCAGTGAGGGTCGTACAGACAGCGACGAGGGTCATGGCGAAGTCATATGGGCGGTGGCGAGGTCGTACAGACAGCAGCGAGGTTTGGATGGCGAGACGGCGGTGAGGTTCGGACGAACAGTGGGGAGAGTCGTGCAGACGGCAGCGAGGGTTGTGCAGATGGCGGCAAGGGTCATGCAGATAGCGGGCGAGGGTTGGACCAACAGAAGGGAGGCTCGGACTGATGGGGGCAAGAATCATCTGAACAGTGGCGAGGGTCGTAGGGACAGCAGCAACGGTTGACGTCGCTGTTGGGGGACTCAAGGGAGTGGCTCAACCCTGAATCAACCCCACCCTCGACCTCCAGTGCTCGCCAGGGACCTGAAAATGTCATCAAGTCTGATCAAACATACTCACAAGTCCAGTTCAAAATGCCTGTGTACCTGTCACCTAGCAACTGAACAAGTGAGTGAGTGCTTCAGGCTTTCAATGTAAAACTGACCTGGTATTGTTGACTTGCAGGTGGGCTGCCGCACTTTGAGTGCCTCGAGGGTGAGAGGGGAGAGGTGGGGGAGGGGAGGGAGGGGGGAAGGACACGCGTTCATTCAAAACGAAATTTCCCACGGAGCCACAACAAGCCATGGCCACAACAAACCACGGCCACCCCACCACAACAATCCATCCCCACCACGGCAAGCCATCCCCACCATGGCAAACCACTGGAGGCTAACCTAATAAGCATAGAATTCAACAGCACGTTTTACCGTTGACTCAACCGTTCTCTCCATAACCCTGGTTTTGGAGCGTCTATCTCCTCAAGCTCAGGCGAGGTCGGTGCTGATTCCAACTTTCCTATGCGGAGCTAACTAGCGCCACACTGAAGACTATCCCAAGATTCGCGGCTTTTCTTCAGTATGTGTGGACTCTCCTCGATGGTATGTGTTAGGGAAAGAACCGTGGGAATCGCCGCCGGCGATTCCACTGGAGACCTCTCTCTTGTCCCCCTGCTGAATTAGTACCTTAGTTAGATGTCTTTTAATAATAGTAATTCTTTCTACTTCCTATTCGCACACAA
>WSTX01005552.1:0-13046 GCA_019633405.1 Tulasnella sp. 408 | reverse complement strand
TTATCGACGAGAATGATCTTGGAATCGCTGTTGCCGCCGACGGGAGTACGTACGCTTCGCTCTGTCCAGACGAAGCCGGGGCTGTAAGTAGCCATATATCGGTGCTACGAGGTGCTGATAGTATTTAATAGCGATTGTTTCTTCAACCGCGTGTTTGAGATGTTGGCGTGCTCGTCTGGTCCTCCTGAGTCTCCGGGGCAGAGTCGCTGTGACCTGATCCCCATTTCCAGATGCTCAGACCGACTAGGCCAGATCTGAGAAGAAGTGAAGATCTAGTCTATAGGTTCATAAGGAAGTTTATCTACGTGCACGAGGCTTATCACGATTTAATTGTCGTTGGACACGGACCGCGAAAGGTCGTGCGTGTGCTGGCCCGGATGATGGAGCGGTCCCCTGTGCAATGAAGATTGATGTAAAAGAGCAGCCACATCTCCGCCAGACTCCTCTCATGTTTGCTTCACTCTTGGTGCTAGAAAGTCGACTATGAAGCGGTCGGCCTCGTGGGTTGGAAGTAGTGACGGGGATAACAGAAATCCCCGCGGAAACCAAAATCACGTTTGCACCACAAACCCTTCCCGGGCCGAGTACGACCGGAAAGTCGCCTGGTCCAGGGTCCAATTACCCCCCACTCCTAAATCACTCAGCATACGAGTCGCATCAGCCTGTTTCCGTTTCGGACGCCGGGCTTAATATGTCCAGACCAACGTCTGATCCACTACAAGGCGCGCTCACTCATACCATCAGTCCAGAGCGACGTGCGATACTAATATTACGCCTCTCCGGGTAGTCTCCTACTTTAAAGGGACTGGCTGGCCAGAATTAGAAGCCTTTATTAACGACATGCGCCGTGTCGGCTGGAAAGAAGGCAAACTTCAAGACCAGCTCTGGATGGCGAATCACGCATCTCTTTATCTCTCCGGTAAAGCGCTCCGTTGGCACGCCAAGCTGCCCCAGAATATCCAGGAAAATTGGCACAAACTCCAAATCGCGATGGTCGAGCGTTGGTCTCCTCCGGACGAGTTCGATGAAGACGCAAGGTTAGCTGTTTGCGCAATTTGACCGGGGGTCAGAAGGAACGCTGAAACCTGGACTGACCAACACCAGATTCCCAACACCTGCAGCTGCATCGCCAGAGACCGTGTCTTCAATCGTCTTTGAGCCACCTCCGACATTAGCCATTGTCAAAGTTCTTCTAGACAAATCTGATGCTTGCTTATATTTGACCAAACCAAACTCAGAGCGAGGGTCCGGGTCTTACGTTTTAACGACGGATATTACCAAGGCAGCCCGCATTCGGCGTAGTCTCGTCTCAAGTCCCTACGATCTTGAAACAGTATGCTTCACATGCCTTTGATATTGGGTGACCTATAATGATAGCTTCTGCTGCAGGTCGAATCGAATGGTGGTCGAGGGTATGGGTGGCTAGCGATTCATTGGGGCGTCAAATCCTCGAGTTCGGGCGTTTCCCCTAATGAGTAAACCATAAAATATCGCTAGAGAGCTCGAGGCGCTGACTCTAGTCCATAGCTGGGCCAGAATATCTGTAATTGACTCCATAACTCGGAGGTCTTCGTATAATTCTGACACTCCATTTCAAACTGGCGTGTGGGGAGGGGTACCCGGTGGAGAACTGAATCCCACGTGGATTGAGGGCTGTCAACGTCAGTAGGCACCTGACTTATTTCGACCAATACAGGCCTAACAAAATTTAAATCAGCAATTCACCTTTCTGCCTTCGTACACTCAGAGCAGTTTGTTTGCCTTTCCCCAAGCAAGGAATCCTATCAGAGGCGGTATCCAAAGGAATGTGAAGCTGTAAGGTATTCATCATCAAGATAAACTATCCACAAGCTCATTTTCTAGCATAGCGCCTCTTTCTCGTTGATCTATAGCAACAGACCTTGCGAATTGGGTGGCCGGTCGCAATGCCACTTGGTTAGAACTTGGTTAGAAGAGAGTAGCAGTTGTTGAAGCGGACGGTCAAGCCTGTGTCTCCCTTCCTTGTGATATAACGTATTATTTGGTTTCCATCATAGCTCGTATTTCCATTGAATGGGCCGCATGAGGTTCAGGCTTATGCATCTGACCGGAGGCATCGTTAGAGGTGGTGATGTTCAATGCTACTATATCTCATGCAAAATCGTCGACTTAACCCGCCTCACATTTTGAGTAATGAAATATAGAAATCGAGCATCAAAAGGAAGGTGCGTCGAAGCTAGTGCCACGAGGAATCTTTCCTGTGTTCTAGAGTCAACTATGTGCGGATGTCTCAGGCTCATCGAAAGTAATTGGTTGCGGTGGTCGCAAGGGATGAAGCTGGAATTCGGTTTTGAGGTCAGGGTGGTCGACGGTGGGGTGCCTGCAACGAAGAGAGAGGAGATTGTGATCAGAAATGTTTGTCTACGCAAATGCACCCTCCCAGAATTTACCAGGTTTGCAGATGGTGCTCCAGCTCGCGGCGCCGAATCCACTTTGCGTCCGCGCACGTTCTACACCGGAACCGGAGACGTTCATCTTCTATGTTGGCCATTTCCTTTTCCTTGATTGTTGCGGTGTCTTCTGGAGAAAATATCTCCCATGGGCCCGAACGAAGCTGATTGGACGCTTCGACCTGGGAGAACCAGCGCGCAAGTACATAGGTGCGCACCGCATCTCGCCAGTTCAGGGCCAAACGACCTGATGGATTTGCCCAGCCGGGACAGTTGAACCGAAGATCCAGGTCATCCAGCTGCTCTGCGGTAGTATTTGGGTCCAGATTTGCTACTGCGAGCAGAGCTGCAACAAGGTTGCTTGCAGGGTGATCGTAATATAGACAATTGTACTTGAGCGTGGACGTCGAAGGCGCGCGGCAACGATGCGAAGCCAAACTGTCGATACCACATACCGGCAGCCCTCTATTGTTTGATCTGCACCAGAATATTGACGTAGCCAAACGGATCTTGTCAAAGCTGAGCTCGGGAGAGGAAGAATTGATGTCTGGAGCGCCACCGTCGATCATCCGTTTGAGAAGGTCTGCTTGTATTGTTTTCGCTCCGCTAGCAAGGAGGACAGGGAGCTCATCCAGGGCCGGCTGGAAGTCGGATGCGATCACGGAGACTTCGTTTGGCTGATGAATGATGGAGTAGAATGACGGCCCAAAACGAATGAACTCCTCTAAGGGCCTCCAAAACGCTCGAGGAACATCCGTGGGGACCTCATAATTTTTGAGCACGCTTTTGGCAAGGGCTTGCCGTTGAACAATGATCTCATTGCGTTCTCTTTGAAGTCGCTGGGTTTTAACGTTCTCGACCACAGCTTCCAGTTGCGGTCGGATGGTTTCCCAGCCTGAAAGGTATCAATTCGTTAAAGCATGGTTGGAATATCATGAAAGATGTATAACTTACTCTTCTTGGTAAGCGCAGCCGATGTGTTGAAAATACTAAGATTGGTGACTTGCGAATGCCGAACATCCCGTGGATCGTGATTAAGCTCTTCTAGCCTTGAAAGTATTCTGCAGAGAAAAAATGTTCATCCTGACCGCCCTCGCATGCGAAAATGCGACGTACTCATTCTGGCGCGCCTCCCTCTTCACGTCCAGTTGCTTCTTGTTGAGTATAGTGCGATCTTGTTCCCAAGTCTCGCACAAGGCGGCATGAGTCATTATATCCTCGGTCTCACGTTGCTTCCTGTTCTTGAATTCCTGTATTTCGGCCTCGCTCCTTTCTCTCATGGCAGCCCATTCAGCCCCAATGTCCTCGATACTCTTGACTCGGTAATATTCTCCAGTACTAGAAAATCCAGCTATCATGTAGAATGAGGGAGCGCTAATAGGCTTGTAGATACATGAATACTTACTGTTGGAATAGGGGAGCAGGTCAAGTAGCATCTTGATGTCCGGAATGTCTGGGAACGCCTTCTTAGCCTTGGACCCAATTATGAGGCTGTCTCGAGCAAGTTCAGTGGAGCGAAAGGAAGTCAAAAATCGGACCACGCACACGACTCCAGGTTTGTCGCATTTCGAACACAGACGAAGGCGATGATGGTAATCAACATATGGGATATTCGTTCGTTTACAAGTCTAAAAGTGGGTGGTGCGTCAGTCCTAGGCCGAGAGTACCATTGAGAGTTTACCCACAGAACAATCCCTGGAAAACAAGAGGTAAGCCCACTGAGGCTCGCTCTGATCTGGAGGGCAACTGGGAACAGGAGGTTCGACTCCCTCTCTCGCCTCCTTCCACACACTAGCTGATGACTACGAGTATGCATGTCAGGCTCAGAGGATATTGTCGTTATGAAGAGCCGGACTTGCCCGCGACATTAAATGCGACCTAAGCATGCGGCTTGTTCTGGCAAGTCGTAGTAGGTCACTTGGATGCAAATGACTGAATATCTACGATGCAAGGTGGTTAGATGGTTTCGTTCTCCCGTCTAATAGTGAGGGGTACAAACCGCGTATATGATGTCGGTCGGTAGTTTGTCAAACAATGCGTGGAGTCGTGCCCTCCCCTTTCCTTTGCCTTTGACACTGTTAGTTGAGGGTAAGGATTTGCGAGGCTTTCGTTTCTTGTTGTGCGAAGTTTCGTAGTCATCATCTGATCCTGGTTCTTCTTTATCAAGTAACCTCAGTTGTCGCCCCTGAGAGCGGCCGAAGAGCACCCGGTTTTTGAACGTACCCTGAAGGGCTCTGGAGGTCGAGCTGGGGGATGCTGAGGGTAAAGTTCTGAGCCCACTGCGCAACTTCTTCACTGGAGGCTCGCCCTTATCGTCTTCGGATTGACCTGAAGGATTACGGTGTAAGTGGAACATGACCTCGGGATCGGGACCTCACAAATAAACGTACAGGATGTCCCTATAGCTTCCTTCGTCTGATTGTCATCGTCCGAGTCTTGCTCTGTGTACTCGATCACCTTCCCTCTTCCTGTCTTCCCCCAGGTCGCTAATTCCATAGACTCGAGTGTATGCGTACGTGGCAAGAACAGGGTGGCTTATGGTCGGGCTTTTCAACCCGACACACGTGACTCATTGGCGCTCCCCCCGCACTTCCTGAGAATCAAAAGCCGACGGGCTTCAGAAGCCCCAAACTCGAGAGGAAGCAAACCTCGCCAACGCGCTAATTACCTCTGCTTGCTATACGTCCGGAATACGGGCTTTCACTTTCCTATTGCTAACGCCATTACCGACGTTGGGTTCGGCTTTTTCGTTGGGGCCTGACAAAAAGGCTTGTCTGTGATCATTTTCCAACCCGACAAGTGAATCATTTGGGGTCTGTCAACTTGAAGTTCGCTGCGTCAGCCGCCGCTTCCCGAACCATCGAGGCTGACAGTTTGTGGGAGACGGGCGCCGATTTGGCGGGAAGTGTATAGTGATATGTTCCCGTCTTCCGGCTGGTTGCTTTCACTATGGTCACGTTTAGTTCGTGAGGTTCGCAATAACGGGGTCGTCCCCAATTTTGCCAAGTTTCCACGTGATTCACCGGATCCCCGTCAGGGTTTATCTCTCTGCACCACATTCCTTGGCACAAATGGCGGTATAGATGACCTCGCTTCCTTGAGTCATATTGGCGACTTGGGCTGTGAGATGTACTGACAGCCGGCCATCCCAACAAGCTGAATCTTTTCATGTCCTATGAATTGTTTTTGGTCTCGACAACTGCGCACAGAAAGGGATTCTAGATACATGGCCCACAGCTTGCTACTAGTAGGAAGAGTTCTAAGTGTTTGAGAGAGACAAAAAGATCACGACATGAGAGAGTAAATATATACATGAACAAAGGCAAGGGCAGCAATGCCATCCCAAAGCTAGCTCCTTTTCTCAGACGACGCAAATGTGACCGGCTGGGGCGGATGTCTAGGATGTAGGTTGAATTCGGTCGTCGGATTAGGATGACCAACGATCGAGTGCCTCCATTGGGGGAAGGAAGAATTGTATAAGGACCATCTTGCAATGCAGACCGAGCGGGTCAGAAACTTACTGGAATTTTAAATGGCTTTCCAGATCCTGACGCCGGATCCAACCCGTGGGGGTACATGCGTTACATTGGAATCGGTATCGTCGATCTCCAGTGTTGGCCATTTCCTTTGCTTTGATCGTCGCAGTCTCTTCCGGAGAAAAGACCTTCCAGGAACTCATCTGAAGCTTATCCGAGGTCCTTGCATGAGAGGCCTTAAGGTGAAACGATAATGCGTTAGCTGTGGCCGCCATGTCAAGCTTTGGTTTCTGCATACGCACCGCGTCTCTCCAGTTCAAGGCTAAAGGAGCCGATTGCTTCGGCCAACCAGGGCAGTAGAATCGTAGATCAATCACGTCCATCCGCTCTACCGTAGTATTTGGATCCATATTTGCCGCGGCGAGTAGAGCTGCCACAGCGTTGCTTGCCCGGCGGTCGTAATACAAACAATGGTCTTGGACCGCGGATGTTGAAGCCTCGCAACAAGGATGGGTGCTCAACTCGTCCTTTCCACAGAACGGTAATCCATTATATTGTGACTTGCAGAAAATAGTTGAAGTAGCCAATTGAAACCTGTCCAAGTCGGCCTCGGGAAGAGAAGAGTCGATATTGGTAGCACCGCCTTCAGTGATACTCTGGAGTAGGTTTGATTGAATTTCTTTCGCCGCTTCGGCAATCAAGTCAGGAAGTGTATCCAGCGCTGGCTGGAACTCGGCGGCGGTAACCAAGACTTCATTCGGCAGATGGATTATGGCTTGGAACGGTTCGGACTTGACAAAGCCCGACAGGCGGGGCCGAAGAGTTGGAACATTATTTGGGGCAATTTGGTAAATTCGGAGGAGATTTTCTGCGAGTGCTTGTCGTTGGTCAACGATTGCTTCTCTCAATCGTGCTGCAGCGAGGTCGGGGAGTGTACCTAGCGCGGATTGAAACGCGTCTGCGGTAACGGTGACACCGTTTGGAAGCTCAATGATGGCTCGAAATGGCTCTGTTTGCAGCACGTCCTGGGGGTTCAGCAGAAATGCTGAAGCATCATCCGAAGTGTCACAATACCCTCCGATCAGATATCGGGCGAGGGATTCTCGTTGTAGGACCATTTCCCTCCGTTCTCGCCGATGGCGCTCGGCCTCGGCCTCGACGACAAGAGATTCCAACTCATGTTGAATAGCTCTCCAGTCTTGGGATACGATTTAGCCAACATTTTTTTGATGCGGTATTTGAAATGAAGGATACCCACCCTGTTCGGAAACCGGTGTCGAAGAATTGAAGTGATGACTTCCGGTGACTCTCCGATCTCGCACATCTTCGGAGTTATAGCCGAGTGCCTCAAGCCGCGTAAGTATACTGCAGCGGAAAGAAATTTAGTCCTCCCCGTTTCTCAACGCGATGATGTTACCCACTCATTTTGTCTTGCCTCCCTCATTTCCCGATTTTGCTTCGCCTTCAAGATAAACTGAGATCGCTCCCAAGCCTTGCAGAGGGTGCTGTGATTTATTATCTCATCGGCCGCACGCTTTTTTCTGTCTCTGAATTCCTGAATCTCGGCCTCGCTTCCCTTCTCTTTGACGGTAGCCCATTCGGTCCCGATGTCCTCGATGTCCTTTATTCGATAGGCTTTTCCTACAAAGGGGGTGTAAGCTATATCCATAAAGAAAGAGATCGATTCTTCGGCTAGGGAGATTGATTCCTCCCCACCATTGTGGGGGAGCAGTTCAAGCAGCATGTTGACGTCTGAGATGCGAGGAAACGCCTGTTCAACATTGAAATCTGATATTAGGCTATGATGGCTGGGGTAAGCAAGGAAGGAAACCATGGAAGGCGGAGGACCACGGACACTGTTCCAGCACTGCCGCAGTCCGAACACAGACGGAGGCGATGGATCCAGTCAACCTTGTTGATAGTCGAGGTCTTGCAGGTCTGAAAAGCGTTTGAGCTTTAATCTCTGGCAAAAAAAAGTAGCAAAAGATTTAGTCACCGAGCAATCGGCGGAAAACAAGAGATCGGCCCATTGAGGTTCACTTTGGTCTGGAGGGCAATCAGGAACTGGGGGTTCCACTCTTTCCCTCGCTTCTTTCCACACACTAGCAGAAGACTAGGAGAAGGGAGGGACGAGATCGGATGAGCGGTGTTACAATGGAGGATAGGGCTTACCTTCGACATGAGGTGTGAACGAAGCATGCGGCTTGTTCTGGCAAGTCGAAGGAGAACGCAGGGATGGAGATGGCTGAATATCTACGCTTGAATTAAGTTACCTTGTGTCACTGTCAGTTAATGCTTAGAATAAATCTACCATGTATACGAGATCAGTCGGCAGCTTGTCAAACAAAGTCTGGAGTGGCGCCATCGCTTGCTCCTCGCCCTCGCTCCTGGGATCGGTTGCAGATTCACGAGGTTTTCGTTTTTCGTTCGAGGAAGATTTATAGTCAACATCTGACTCCAAAGCTTTCCACAAGGTGATTGTCAGCACTTGTGTCTTAGGACAACGGAGTGGATAGGTTTTCCGGAGCTCGGAGCCTCTTGGCGTACCCTGAACTTCGTGCTGCGGTGGTATTGGAGACGACGAATCCATTCCTGTACGGAGTTTCTTCATTTTAGGCTCATGCCCATCAAGTTCGGCTTAGGGTGAAGAATCAGTGCACGTCTCCATACGATGGCTGACGTGACTTACGTGGTGGCGGCGAAGCATCGTTCATCTGAACATCGTCATCCCAGTCCTGCTCCTCGTACGTAACTGCCTTCCTCTTTCCTGTGGTTGCGCGAGCTCTAACAACCATGATAGGCTTTTTGTCCGGTGTGGTTCGTTCCTCAACCTGTTGTCAGCCTTTAATCGGTTGAACACGTGCCTCATTTGGGCCTCACGCTTCGGCCATTACGAGTTCGCCGCCGGTCGACCCCCGGAGCCAGGTTGTTTCATCCTGAGCACCCCAATGAATTATTGAACCCAGCTTCCTATCCTCTCCAATGCGTGTAGAACAAGAACGCAAGATTGACTTGTTGTCAATTCTCTGAAACCTGGCGAGTAGGT
Source organism: Tulasnella sp. 408 (assembly GCA_019633405.1). Taxonomy (NCBI): domain Eukaryota; kingdom Fungi; phylum Basidiomycota; class Agaricomycetes; order Cantharellales; family Tulasnellaceae; genus Tulasnella; species Tulasnella sp. 408. The sequence goes on along the minus strand of WSTX01005552.1, from coordinate 4,095 downwards.
GACCCTCTGGGCTTCGCCTGTATGGCGCATCCCCGTCTTCTAGATTCGGTCGCCTGTGCGGTGAAAGTGAACCCACCTTTGGTCAGAACTATCTAGCTCTGGACGTCAGAGCGATGATGACCAAGAGGCAAGAGCCCAGAGGAGATTCAATATATTATGGAACATCGGACAACTGTCATATGGGAATTAGTCTACTCTTTATACTCGTACATCAGAATACCACAGGGGGCATGTTGGGGGAAGGAAATCGGGAGCCTGCGAGCGCTCCCTTCCGCAAAACGCCAAAAGAATAAAGGACAACGTCAAGCACTTAATTAAGCCAATAGCACGTGCATGTGGCTCTATCAAGTTCTATGTTTCGATGCTTTCGGACAAGTTGAACGTGAGCGGCTGGGGTGGGCGTCTAGGATGGAGATCGAATTCTGCTGTGGGGTTCGGGTGAGCAACGATCAAGTGCCTGTCGCGAAAAATGGAGCAAAGATTAGAAATGTTCTTATACGCATGCCCTCCTAGAACTTACCATCCTTTCAAATGGTTCTCCAGCTCTCGACGACGAATCCAAACCGCGTTGGCGCACGTGTTACACCGGAACCGGAAACGTTCATCTTCAATGTTGGCCATTTCCTTCTCCTTGATCAGCGCGGTCTCTTCGGCAGAAAACACCTCCCAAGGGCCCAACCGAAGCTGATTGGCTGCCTCGAGCTGGGAGAACCAGCGCGCTAGTCCATAAGTGCGCACCGCATCTCGCCAGCCCATCGCCATACGACCTGGTTGATTCGCCCCACCAGGGCAGTGGAACCTAAGGTCCATGCCATCCATCTGCTCCGCGGTAGTACTTGGGTCCAGGTTTGCTGCGGCGAGCAGAGTTGCCACTAGGTTGCTGGCATGATGATCGTAGTACAGACAATCGTACTTTCGCACTGACGTCGAAGACGGGCGGCAACGATGGGATGCCAAACGGTCGAGACCACATACTGGCAGGCCGTTATAGCTTGACCGGCACCGGAATACTGAGGTAGCCAAACGGATCTTGTCAAAGCTGGGTCCGAGAGAGGAAGGATCGATGCCGGTAGCGCCACCGGCTAGCATACGTCTGAGAAGGTCCGCCTGTATCTCACTCGCTGCTTGGGCAAGGAGATCCGGAAGCTCATCCAGTGCCGGCTGGAAATCGGATGCGGTAACGGAGACCTCGTTGGGTTGATGGATGATGAAGGAAAATGTCGGCCAAAAGAGGCACTCCTCTAAGGGCTCCTGAAACGCTCGAGGAATATCCGAGGGGACTTGATAGGTTTTGAGCAGGCTTTCGGCAAGGGCTTGTCGTTGATCAATGATTTGACAACGTTCTATCTGAAGTCGCCGGGGTTTAATGTCCTCGATTACAGCTTCCAGTGCCGGTCGGATAGTTTCCCAGCCTTAAATGGTATCAGTTCGTAAAATCCTGCTTGAAGTACTGCGGTGAAGATCATATAACTTACGCTTCTCGGTAAGCGCAGCCGAAGTGTAGAATGAGCCATGATTTGTGACCCGCCAATCTCGGACATCCTCTGGATGATGGCCAAGCGCTTCTAGCCTTGAAAATAATCTGAAGAGGGACAAGTTTGGGCTTCACCGTTTCCCAATATAATAATTTCACGTACTCATTGCGCCGTGTTTCCTTGACTTCATTTCTTTTCTTGTCCTTGAGGATTATGCGATCTCGATCCCAAGTTTTACAGAAGGTACCATGAGCCACTATATCTTCGGCTTCGCGTTTTTTCCTGTTTTTAAATTCCTGGATTTCGGCCTCAATCCCTTCTCTCATGGTAGCCCATTCAGCTCCAATGCCTTCGATATCTGTCATTCGGTAGTATTTTCCGGTACGCGAGGATCCGCCTATTATGTGACATAAGGGAACCCTTATCGAATTGAAGACAGACAGATCGATACCTACCATTGGAATATGGGAGCAGGTCAAGTAGCATCTTAACTTCGAGGATATTGGGGAATGCCTTGGGAGCCTTCGACCCAACTATGAGGCTGTCTCGAGCAAAGTTAAGTGGGACAAAGGGGAGTAAAAAATCGGAGCACGTACATGACTCCGGCATTGTCGCATCTTGAACAGAGACGAAGGCGATGATTCCAGTCAACGTAATAAATGCCCGTCCTCTCGCACGTCTAAAAAAGACCGACATGTCAGCTCTCATGCGAGCGTTCCATCAGGAATTTACCCACAGAGCAATCCCTCGAAAACAAGAGGTTCGCCCACTGAGGCTCGCTCTGATCTGGAGGGCAGTCGGGAACCGGAGGCTCAACTCCCTCTCTTGCTTCCTTCCATACACTAGCCGATGACTACGAGGATGCATATCAGGCCCCAGTGTATTGCTGCGATGAAAAACGGTACTTGCTCGTGACATCAAATGCAAGCGCAGCATGCGGCTTGTTTTGGCAAGTCGCAGAAGGTCACTTGGATGTAAGTGACTGAATATCTGCAATGCGAGCTGGTAAGATAAGCGTCACTCTCCATCAATAATAAAAGGCAGAACCATGTATATGATGTCGGTCGGCAGCCTGTCGAAGAACGTGTGTAATTGTGCCTTTGCCTTTCCTTTGCCTTTGCCAGATGAGGGAGGTGATTTGCGAGGCTTTCGTTTCTTGTTATGCAAGATTTCATATTCATCATCGGAGGCAGGTTCCTCTTTGCAAATGAATATCAGGTCTTGTGTCTAAAGACCGCTCAGGTTTCGAATACGTACCCTGAAGGGTTCTGGAGGTCTCGTTGGGGGATGTTAAGGGTGGGACCCCAAGCCCACCGCACGGTTTTTTCATCGGAGGCTCGCCTCTATCATCTTCGGATTGAGCCGAAGCACGAATGCATTAGCAAAATCTCTCTTCGGAACCTCCCAATTCAACGTACATGATGCCGTCTCTATGACCTCCTTCATCCTACCGTTGTCGCACGAGTGCTCCTTAATCATTTTCCCGTTCCCGTCTTTCCGATGGTTGATATATCCCTGGGCTTTGAGTGGGGGCGTCCGTGACGACAACAGGCTGCTTGTGGTCGGGGCATTTTCAATATGGCACGTGACTCATTTCCTCCGAGCTCTCCGCTTCCGAAGCATCGGAGCCGAATTCCTCGGAAGCACACAAGAGTCATGATTGCGAGAACAATCTATTGGGTACTTAATTCCCCGTCCTGCTGCTCTCCACAGCTGTACGTAATTAGACACGTTGATGGTGATCTTCACATAATCAGAGGTGGTTGCAACGACTCCAGTTCCGTTATAATTCGGCAGTAGCTGAGCCTCATTCAAGAGGAATCGCTTCCCTGTTTAAACTGCTAGCGGAAAGGGTGGACCGATTTCGACCGTTTGGATTTCCATTTTCCAAACGTCGTGGAACATATTCGAAAGAAGAAACCTGATTGGCGCTGGCTCACCCGAGTATCCCATGAACAAGTCAATACGCTGCTGACATTGCAAACCTTTTCATGCGTAAGACCGGGCCTCAGGCATCTTTCCAGTTTAAGGCCAAAGGAGCTGTCTGCTTCGGCCAACCAGGGCGGTAGAATCGCAGATCCATCTCATCCATCCGCTCTACAGTAGTATTCGGATCCAGATTCACCATGGCGAGCAGAGCTGCCACAACCTTGCTGGCCCGGCGGTCGTAATACAAGCAATGATGCTTGACTCCCAAACCCCCGTAGCAAGAGTGGGTTCCCAAATCGTCCTTTCCACAGAAAGGTAATCCATTATGTTCTGACCAGCAGAAAAACGTTGAAGTAGCCAATTGTAGCCATTTCCGTCTCCTTCATCGCCAGAGTATCTTCCGGGAAAAAGACCTGCCACGAGGTAGGCTGGGGATCGCGTGTCCTCACACGGGATACCTAGGTTTGGTAAACTCATAACGTCAGCGTTAGATTCTAGCTCAAACTTGCTGTGCGACAGCGTACCGCGTCTCTCCAGCCCATAGCATCACGAGATAGCTCGTTTGGAAGATCGAGGCAGTGGAATCGGAGGTTCAACTTATCCATCTGATCTGCAGTAATGCTTGGCTCCAGCTTGGCCGCTGCAATGAGCGCTGCCACTGCGCTGCTTGCCCGGTGGTCGTATAATAAGC
>WSTX01005551.1:0-13080 GCA_019633405.1 Tulasnella sp. 408 | reverse complement strand
ATGCTCACGATGATGTTTGCGCTTTGCCATTCGTCTATCATGCCCTGGCAGTATGCTTCCCATGCACTTGCAGCCCCTAGACGGCCCACTCGGTCCGTGAAGATATCCCTTTCGGCCGTTACAACGGTTTGCAGCTCTCGGTGTCGGTCCACTAGCAACGCCAAGATGGTCAAACCCCCTTCCAGTAGTAGCATTTATAAAACCACCTACCATAAATCTTGGGTAGCCAGAGACATACTGTCCATACTAGAGGCTCGGTGAAGGCGGGCAATGAAAATTTATGGGCAATCCGAAAACGTGGTCTAACGATGGGAACGTTAGTCGTGCGCAGCAACGGGAACTCCCGTCACGCCGCTCGAACCGACATCCACCGCTCACTGACTTTCTTTGCCCTCTACGTTCCCTCATCTCCAGAAATTTGACGATCTCCGGTACTTCAAGTGTCTGGCTTGCATCATGGCTGTAGACTGACGGTGACATGGTAGGTGTCAAACCGAAAGGATACGGTGAGTCCCCAGGGTCTTAACAGCCTGGTCGGTTACTAACCGTCTGTACTCTTTCCGATCATTTTGGAAGTGGCGACGTGTTCTCAAGCACAGCTGCTGCCTCGTTTTCGGGGATTTCTGTGTTCAGGCCGTTAAGCTTCGTCTCCTCGTGAGTAGTAGCGTGAGAGTGGCTTGGCCGCGAGTTGCCAAGAAGGGTGGAAAGAGCAGAACAACGCTCGTGAGCGGCTCTTCACGAAACGACTTAAGTATATACCAGAAAGGGGGAAGTGGCTGTGCTCACATCACCGGCGCGATGCCGACCATGCCGAGCGCGCTTCCCGAAGCAACGATCAGGCAACCTCCTGTCGTGCTTCCTGGGATCTTCCATGCCTCCTCGCTTACAGGCCAGTGAGTAATAGTCTGGCGAGTGACCACCATGAATCAAAAACAGCATTCGAACATGTGAATCCAAAACATCATTTGCAGTGAGGATAATTCCAGAAAGCTGGCTGTGGGATACGTGGGGAACTGCGCAGTAGAATAGGTTGAGTGAATTACCGAGTCATATAGAAGATTTGTGTGGTGTGCTTCAAGATGGCCATCGTCTGGCTTCTGATGAAGTCTTGCGGCTGATCAAATGAACGGCTTCGCGAAGACCAAAACCCACACACTCTCCATGGCCACGCGCCAAGACTCCCCAGACCGCCGGCTTCGGCATCAACGACACTCCACAAGATCATTGATTACGACCCTCGTCCTAGTCCTTCTTCTCAGAACCTGGACGTGGATGTTACCGTGAATTTACATGAATTACATAAGAGGTGCCTGGAGTTAAGGTCCCTTAGGCTGAGTAGTTGGAGTCCCACATTCGTGAACAGTTCCTAAAAAGGCCGTTATGTAAAGTTCGCTGATGAGATTTCTTGTAAGAAGGCAGGAAGGGAGACCGAGGCTTGACCGTTCGGCAACAGTCACGCGGTCAGGGTCGAGGATGGCGTAAATCTGTGTTTCATACTTGTTTGGGCCCCCGCTCTTGGGTTAACGTGTAGCAGCTTAGATTCCAGGCCCAAATGGACCGAGCGAGCATAGAAACTGAGAGTCTTCCGGGCTTGGGGGGATCTCATTTCCTCGACGCGTCATAGATCATCCAGATTATACTTACTGCCGAACCGATTGCTCCCGACTTTCCTTGGACAGATTGTGGGCAAGGGACCTACAAGGGCCTCTGGCTGAGACTTTTTCTACCTGATAATCTTTAGTGATACTTTGCACCTAGTTCTTCTAATGTCTATGGGCTGTGGGCGGGTATCTGAGGTCTTGTTCCCCTTGCACTTCGGTCCTCGGCGTCTTTAAATTTGGTGCAAGTCTGCTCGCGTGCACTATGATTTTAAACTATCACCACCCGCGACCTTTCCACACCAACCCGAGCCATGCCTACTGGACCCCTCGCTAGTGAAAGAAACCCTGCCACATCCTTATCAAAATACTTTCATGATTTACCAGATCCGGACCAACGCTCGATCGACTTCTGCAACACGTTCTGGGGACCCAATGACTGCGGCGTCGAGGTCCTGTTTGCTCGCATGGATGCAGCTTCACGGACCATGGAGGAGTTACGAGCGTTCTGGAAAGAGAGGTCAGTCCTCTATCATTTCGAAGCGGCGAACAAAACGCGCCGATGGCTTAATAAATTACTCATATGTTGCTCTCTGCAACTACGGTAAGGATCGCGATAGAGGACGAATATGCGAAGAAATTGGCAAAACTCGCCCAGTTACCTCTGGGTACAGATGAGATTGGGTTCTCTCCTTTAGCAGAATTCTGTCCGCAATAATTTTTGGGCTAATTACGACGACACTGCTTCTTGTTCAGAGACCTTCGGACAGCGCTTAACGCCTTCCGGGTAGAAACATTCGCCCAAGCCGGTCAGCACGTCAACTTGGTCCAAACAATAAAGCGACAGCTCGATCAACCTTCAAACAATTTTATCAACAAGCAAAATAGCCACAAGAAGACATTCCGATCCGCAGTTGAGAAGCTGCACAAAACAAAGCAAACTCAGGAGGAACATACGGAGAGGGTACGGAGCCTGCCTGATGCGCCGGGAGTTTCTCCCTGACGAACAATTCGGGTAAAAGGCTCGAAGCAAATACGAAACGGACTGTCTTCGAATGGATTCGTATACCGCCCAATCTGCCATACTCCAGGGTAGGGATCTAGCGAAGGTTCAAACAAAACTTGAAAGAAGTCAGCAGTCCGTGCAAGCGAATGAGAGGGACTATCAAAGCCATGCTCGCGAACTTGGAAGCACATGCAAACGTTGGGAAGGAGAGTGGAAAACCTATTGCGATGTAAGTTTATCTCTGCGTGGGACTCGTTGTGAGAAGGGATTGACGGTTCTCCGGCTAAAAAGCAATGCCAAGACCTTGAAGACGAGCGGATTGAATTTATCAAAGATCAAGTCTGGGCTTATGCTAATGCTGTTGCAATAGTTTGTGTTTCTGACGATGAGGTACCGTGTCCTCCCAAGCTACGTGTTATGCGGTTCCTGATTACGATTGAGGATATCCTACAGTCCTGCGAAAGGATTCGAGTGCAGCTAGAAAAGGTTGATTCGGACAAAGAGCTGGAAAATTTTGTCAAAGATTACGGGACAGGTCCAATGATGTCGGAACCCATGCCTTTCATCTCATACAATATTCGGCGCTCTCCCCCGAGGAGATCGAAGCCAAAGATGGCCAGATTTTTGCGATCATCTTCTCGCGCACCATTGACGCGGCCCACTTTGCCCGTGGTCGGAACCACTGGACCCGGTGCGACCGGACCCTCTTTTTTGGGTATTGCACCTAATGCGTCGGGTCAAGTGAAGAAAGAGATAGTAGCGGGGGATTACTCTCCGCGATCTCGATATCCGGAGCAACCGGCCAAAGCGCCTACAAGGCGACCTCCCTCGCCGACAACCAAAACTACACCTCCATCTGCTCGGACAAGTTCTTTCACACTAACTCGACCCAATGATGAAGGTGTATTATTCCATGGTCAGTTCCCCTTAAACTTTGCTCTGCATCTCTTGCTTGATAAGTCCTTTTCTTCCGCACAGTCAAAGCACTTTATGACTATGAAGCAACAATTTTCGAAGAGTTTGACTTCCGGGCTGGTGATATAATTGCAGTAACTTCTACGCCAAAGGACGGCTGGTGGTCAGGGATGCTGCTCGATCATACACAAAGAATCCCCGGACGAACGCTCTTCCCGTGCAACTTTGTGTCGTTATTATAAGCTTTCTGGTGATGAACATCTTATCTACTTCTATTTTTAACATGGGACGTATGTAAAGTCCTGCAAACCTCTCCTGGGCCGCGAGGCTTGGATAATTCCGTATATTCACCCGATCAGGGGTGGGGTGGCTGGATGATTTTCGGGCCACCCTTTTACCTTTTACGGTCATCTTCAGAATCTTGAATTTCGAGCCTAATGGAACCGAGCGAGCATAGAAACAGAGCATCATCCGGAGCTGGGCTGGCTCTCTTCCCCCGACGCGTTATCGCTTAGATTACATTCCCGAACACATGCTTACCAACTACTGTTATTATTTCGAACTGAATCTCGTGCCTGTGGGGTTTCTAAAGATTTTCACGGGCGTTCCTAAATAATTCAGGAGGAAAGTGGGCGAAATCCGGTGTTCAGAAAATGGGGTGGGACACGGGACCGCCGGTAAGGTCGAAATCGGGACTTGAGACCGATTGTGGACGACGCACTTGAGCTTTTGTCCGAGGCTTTTTTACCCGACATTCCCGAGTGAAAAGTTTGCGCTTGTTTCTTCTACGAGCTATTGGTTCCAGGAGAGGTATCTGGGGTCTTGGCCCCATTGCACTTTGACGTATCTCTGTCTCACACGGACCGCAACTATCACCGCCTGCAACCTTCCCACACCAAGCCATGCCCGGTGGACTTCTCGCCAGTGAAAGCAGCCCGGCCACGCCCTTGTCAAGACACTTTCATGATCTGCCGGACCCAAACCAAACTTCGAGTGACTTTTGCAACTCGTTCTGGGGTAGGGGTGACCGCGGCGTCGAGGTCCTTTTCGATCGCATGCATGGAGCTGCACGGACGATGGAGGAGGTGCAAGGCTTCTGGAGAAAGAGGTTAGTCGCATGCTGGTCATAATAACTAATAAAATGCGCTCATCGCTTGGTGGTTTACTGATATAACGCTGAATTATGGTCAGGATTGCGATAGAGGAGGAATATGCGACCAAGTTGGCGGAACTCGCCACGTTACCTCTGGGCAAAGATGAGATCGGGTAGATTCTTACGTTTGATCTCTATCAATAATGATTTGTCGGCTAATTGTAGCGGCACCGTATCTTGCTCAGGGATCTTAGGGTAGCGCTTGACACAGTCCGGGCGGAAACGAAAGCCCAAGCCTCTCGACACCTCACCTTCGTTCAAACCATGAAACAAGAACTTGAACAGCCTTCAGAGAATTTTATCAGCAAGCAAGAAACCCACAAGAAGGCATTCTCAGCTCCAATCGAGAGGCTGTACAAAGAGAAGCAAATTCAGGAGAAATATGTGGAGAAGGTATGGAACGCTACTTTTGTGCCTCGACATGTCTTCCCTGAAAAAGGATCTTTAAGGCTCGAACAAAATACGAATCTGACCGTGCTTCGATCAATTTGTACGCCGCCCAATCCGCCCAACTCCAAGGCAAAGAACTAGACGAGATTCAAACCAAACTCGAAAGAGTACATAAAACCGCTCAAGCAAATGAGATAGACTATCAGAAATTTGCTAACATGCTGGGAGACACGTGCAAGCGTTGGGAGAGAGAGTGGAAAACCTATTGCGACGTAAGTTTTGTCGACGCGTGGCTTCGTTGTTGCAAGCAGTTGACAGTCCTTCGATCAAAAAGCAATGCCAAGCCCTCGAAGAAGAGCGGATCAACTTCATCAAAGACAACGTCTGGACGTACGCAAATGGTGTTTCAACAGTTTGTGTTTCTGACGATGAGGTACTGTCCCTCCCAAGCTACGCGTTTTGCGGTGCCTGATCACGGTTATGAGTGTCCTTTAGTCTTGCGAGAAGATTAGAGTACACCTAGAACAGGTCGAAGTGGAAGAAGAGGTGGAGAATTTCGTCAAGCATTACGGGACTGGGCCCATCATATTGGAACCCGGGCTCTTCATCCCACACAGTCTGAGCTCCCCTCCAGGAAGACCGAAGCAAAAGGTTTCCACCTTTGTGCGATCTCCCGTTATAGTGCCGTTGGCAGGGCCCGCTTTAGCTGGAAATTCACTTGATGCGTCAAATCAAGCGACAAAACATCCTGTCGACCCAAGTGACCGAATTGCACAAGCGCTGGATGCGTTGAAGAAAGCCGGATGGGTCACGAGGAACGGCGTTGGAAGTATCTCTTCCAAGCCGGCCCAATTCACTGACAATGACGCAAAGGTATTGTTCTACGGTATGCTCACGATTACTTATGTAATCTTTGCTCTGCATTGCTTGTCTGACTCTTCTTTTCTTCCACCCAGTTAAAGCTCTTTACGACTATAAAGCGACAACCACCGAAGAGTTTGACCTCCAACCTGGTGATATCATTGCAGTTACCGCCACTCCTGACGACGGCTGGTGGTCAGGAATGCTTCTCGATGAGACACGAAGAATCCCTGGACGAACGGTCTTCCCGAGCAACTTTGTGTGCTTGTACTGAGCCTTTCGGCGACGGATTCGAAAACTTTCTCTACCTATCTCGTTGTGTTCGTTTACTAGTTGGATATCTCAATTTTTGTGGGTCTGAGGTTCTGCCAGAATAGACTCGTAAGCGGCGTCCGTTTGTTGAATTCAGACTCCGAATTTGCATAATTACTCCCGTTGTGATTTGAACTCTCTTGGTAGAGTGCGGTCTTGGCGTCCTCAGTACGCGCGCCACACATCAAAGCACTCCGTTAGTCCATCTGGTGCCTGTCCTCCGACGTACGTTGGACAGGCTCTCTGCGAAATCACTCAACACTCTATCATTCAGATGAGCCCCTGAACCAATTGTTCCCAAATCTTCGAGCCAACCGAGGATCTAGATGCCTACTTAGGCTTCTGTCCATGACTTTCTCTTTCCGCTCTTCCTCACCTTGTTTATCTTAAGCAGTAAGAGGGTATCCGAGGTCCGGTCCCCCGTGCACCCGGAGACCTTGCTGACAAATCTAACCGTCACCCTTTTTCTCACACCAACCCTCAACCAATGCCAGGCGGACCGCTCGCTATCGGGAGCAACCCGACAACATCCTTGTCGAAATACTTTCATGATCAGCCAGATCCAAACCAAAGCTCTAGCGCCTTTTGCAACTCGTTCTGGGGTCCCAATGACGGTGGCGTTGAGGTCCTCTTCGCTCGCATGCGAGGTGCTGCACGGACGATGAACGAAGTGCAAGGATTTTGGAAGAAGAGGTAAGTCGCCTATTAGTCAAAATGATTACCAGATTACGGTCATTGTTTGGTGGATTACTCATAGCATTCTACGAATACGGTCAGGATTGCGATAGAGGAGGAATATGCGACCAAATTGGCGGAACTCGCCAAGTCATCTCTAGGTACCGATGAGATTGGGTAATATATTCAACCTGATAACTACATAGTGGAGCTGTATGCTGATCCCAACGACACCGCTTCTTGCTCAGGGACCTGAAAGCAGCGCTCGATACACTCCGGGCGGAAACGGACGCGCAAGCTGCTCAGCGCCTAACCGTGGTTCAGACCATGAAGCGAGATATTGAAACCCCTTCGAGCGATTTTATAGGCAAGCAGAACTATCATAAGAAGATATTCCAGGCGTCAATCGAGAAGTCGTACGAAGCAAAGCAAACTCAGGAGAAGTATGTGGAGAAGGTGAGGAGCGTCTGTTTTAGGCTCGAAATCTCTTTCCTGAAGAAGACCTCTCTTGTAAGGCCCGAGAGAAGTACGACTGTGTTCTGATCAATTCATATACCGCATAATTAACCCCCGAAAACTTGAAAGGGCACAGCAGGCCGTTCAAGCGAGTGAGAAGGATTATCAGAACCTGGCTCGCGCACTGGAAGACACAGGCAAACGCTGGGAGGGAGAATGGAAAGCCTATTGCGACGTGAGCTGGTCCGAAGCATGGATTTGTCTTCATGAGAAATTAAAGGTCCTTTGCCTAAAAAGCAAAGTCAAGCCCTCGAGGAAGAGCGAATCGAGTTCATCAAGGATGTCGTTTGGGCGTACGCTAATGCAGTTTCAACTGTTTGCGTCTCTGAAGACGAGGTACCGTCCCTCCCGTATTACGCTGTGCGGTTCCCACTCGTATTAACTATATCACATAGTCTTGTGAGAAGATTCGAATACAACTCGAACTGGTTGATGCAGAGAAAGAGATGGGGAATTTTGTCAAACATTACGGAACGGGTCCAGTAATATTGGAACCCTTGCTCTCCACTTCATACACGCATGGCTCGCATCCGGGAAGACCGAAGCAAAGATTAGCCGCTTTTTCGCGATCCCAGGTTGTCATACCATCGATGCCCGCTTTACCCGAGGAGCCTCAGGAGGCTGGACCCGGTGCGGCCAGTATTGCTTCGTCTGGTATCACAGTTGATGCGTCAGGTCAAGCGGTAAAAGACACCTTGCCAGGGGAGGACGCACAACAGTCGAAGAATCAACAACCTCACCCGGCCGGACTACCTAATCCCACAACGAGGCGGCCGCCCTCACCTCCAACCCAAGCTGCACCTCCCCCTGCTCAGACAAACCCTTCTCAGATGGCTCAGTCCACTGAAGAAGTGCCAAACGTGTTGTTTTACGGTCTGTTTCCCTCTGCAAATTTTACTGTGCATCATTCGACTGACTATCTTTTCTCTCATCCAGTCAAAGCACTGTACGACTATAAAGCGACGATCCCCGAGGAGTTTGACTTCGCAGCTGGTGACATTATTGCAGTTACTGCTACTCCTGACGACGGCTGGTGGTCAGGGATGTTGCTCGATGACACACGAAGAATACCCGGGCGAACGGTCTTTCCGAGCAACTTCGTGTGCTTGTTCTAAGGCTTTTTGGCAACGAGCACTTTATCTAGTTATCTTTCTGTTAATTCTTGATTCAGAGCTCATTGGTGAATCGATGAAAGTCTCATTACAGTGCGGGTCCCAATCAAGTACGCTGATGCAGTGTTGGTGGTTTCGATTTCCGCATGAATCCTTGTACTACTCACGTCGCTCTAATATCGAATCTCTCCTCTTCTTCTTTAACCCTGCGTTTTTATGTCTTTGGATTGTGCTCGTCCTGATTTATTTTCGCCTGCTATAGTACCTCTTCCTTTCTCTAGCTTTCTCCTGTAACTATCATCCGTCCCTTCTTTTTCTGCTGTTTTTCATATTTAGTTTTGGTTTCATTGTTTTAGATTAATGCTGAGTTGAAACATTTTGGTTGCCTGCCCTCACGGTGCACGTATATGTCTCAAGTCACTAAATAAGGGAACTCGCCTAGGACCAGTCTCAATGAATATCCTGAGTTCGAAACAGTGAAGTACAAATCCCGGAGCTATGGTAATGTAAAGTCTGCCTTCGGTTCGTCGGGTCGTGTGGCCTATCATCTGGTCCCTTCAATCGACTCGCGAATATGTGCAACCTCCTCCAAGGCGGCCGACGCCTTCTCCTGATTTCCGATTTGAGAGAAGAGTGCTGCTGCCTGTTCTGCGGTAGATAACGCGTCGACAAGTCTTTCGTGGTTGCGATACACCTCCGCCAGAGTTTGCAAAGTATTGGCTCTCCCTTCATCATCGCCTATGTCCGCGAGGATGTGGAGGGCTTCTGAGTAGTGAGAAATGGCATCTTCATACTGCTCCTTGTTGTGATACACCTCCGCAAGGCAACAGAAGCTGTAAGCCCTTCCTCTGGCATCGTCCATATCGGTCCGGACTTGGAGCGCTTTCGAGTTGTACGAAATGGCGTCGTCGTATTTCTCCTGAAGGCGACACACCTCTGCAAGGGCATCCAATACTTCTACTTTGCCACTCATGTCACCAATGTCTTCGCGGATTTTTAGTGCTTTGGAGTAGTGTGAAAGGGCAGCATCGTACTCGCTCTGGTTATCGTAAACCGTTGCAATGCCATGCCAGGCGTCAGATTGCCCCCCTTTCTCGCCGATTTCAATGGAGATTTGGAGGGCTTCAGAGTAGTGTTTCAGAGCTTGGGTATACTGTTCTTGACATCGATACACATTTGCCAGCCCCCTCAAGGCCTCAGCCCTCCCACTCCGATCAGTAATGTCGATGGAAATTTGAAGAGCTTCCGAGTACTTCGAGAGGGCGCCGTCATACTGCTCTTGCTCGCAATACGCATCCCCGAGGCCGCGCAGAGCCTCGGCACTCCCGCTAGCATCGCCAATCTTGGTACGTAGTTGCAGTGCTTTGGAGTAGCACGAAATAGCCTCGTGGAATTCGCGCTGGTCATGGTGCACCATGCCAAGGTGACACAACGCAGTTGCCTTCCCCCCTTCGTTCCCGTCGGCGGTGTATAGGTCCAGGGCTCTGGTGAGGCAAGACATAGCCTCCGCAGGCTCCTCTCGAACTCGATGCGTAGTCCCGAGACCGCAGAGCGCGAAGGCCATTTGGAAGGTATCCTTACTGTCGGTGGATATGCTCAGCGCTTGGGAATAACTGGCAAGGGCATCGCTGGATTTGTCTTGAAAGAGCTGAACCTCAGCGATGGCACAAAATGTGTCAGCTTTTCTGCCGCTGTCTTGGAGGTCGGTGTAGATCTGGAGAGCTTGGGAGTGGTACGAGATCGCCGCGTCATACTCGCGTTGAAGCTCAGAGACGCAGCCTAGCCCTCTCAAGGCAGTCGCCTTCCCGTCTCTGTCATCGACCTCGGAGTAGATTTCCAGGGCTTCAGAATAAAGTGAGGCGGCCTCTTCATATTTGTCTAGGCACCGTTGCACGTCCGCAAGTGCACATAGCGTCTTGGCCCGACCGTTGGCATATCCACTGGTTGTGTACTTGCTGAGGGCTCTTGAGTACACACTCAACGCTCTGGGGTAGTTATCTTGCTGGAGATGCATGTCGCCCAGCAAAAGTAGAAGCGTTGGTGAGAGGGCTTGTGGACTCGTCACAGAAGAGGTTTCCCGCCGCGAAGGGGTGGCCCAGGGCTGCAGGTAATGACAAAGCTGGTCAGCCAGCTTTCAGCAACCAGCTTTCGACCTAATTTACTCACCATCCATTCAATTGAGCTCTGACATTCTTCGGCCGTCGGTCTCTCGCGCGGATGGATGTTCCAGCATTGAGCCATTAAGGAGCAAAGTGCCACTATTGACGACACGCGGACATCGTCGGTGAGGGATGGAAGGTCTCCCTGAATAACGCGTTCAACGACCTTGACGTCAGTTGAGATATCTTGAAAAGGAATCGCGTTTGTCATAGCCTATGGCAGCATGAACTTATAAGTTTGGACCAGATACTTGATATGTGGTGTCAGCCCTACCTCGTAGTATATCCATCCAAGGGCCCAGATATCACTCCTCAGGCTAGATTGATCTTCCATCAACAGCTCCGGCGCAGCCCAACGAAGAGTGTATATGTTTCCAGTTAAGGTTATGGTATTGGTGGAGTTACAGAAGGCTACTTGAAGTGGGGCGTCTGCCGGGTTCGCGGTCGGGCCTGCCCACTGCGGTTGGCCTTCCTCATCTTCCATCGTCCCATCGACACTAGTATTTGGAAGCCGACGGGCGGACCCTAAATCTGTGATTACTGCGTTGAATTCCGCATCGACGAGTACGTTGAGCTATGTGATGTCCACTGAGCTTCAAGGGAGGTGTGAAACGACCGGACAACTGGGCACGTACCGATTTAAGATCTCCATGGCAGATAGGCGGCTCTCTGCTATGAAGATATTGCACCCCTCTCGTCACGTCACAGAGCTGTGGCAATAATTGTCAGAACTGAACCAAGAGAACATGAGTCTAATCGTACCAGAGAAATCCGCTCTGGAATTTGCCAATTTTCTGACGCAAGAAAGTCCCTCAAATTCCCATTCTCTTCCCAAGGGAGGACCAGCCAAACTATATTCTTGGGTAGTTCTTCAACAAACCCTGTAATTCCAACGATATTTCCATGATTGAGTTCAATTAAAAACTCCATTTCCCTGAGTGCCAACTGGGAAAGGTTAGTGCCTGCAGCCCGGATTGAAAAGGTGGAGCATGTTTACCCCTAATATCCGCTCTAGATCTGTATCATCTGCTATCTTCATTTTCTTTACCGCCACAGCCTGGTGAAGATGGAACGACGGATGGCGGTGAGCGAGTGGGTTCGTAGGAAATGAGATTACGGAACCAACCTTCCGTTCGACATCTTCAGCGTTGAGCTCCTCCTCCTCGTCACCAATTTCATCATCGCATCCATCATTTTCTTCAGTCTCTCCTTTGTCATCTTCGTCTGCACAGTCCTCTCTGCGTGTGTCGCTCGCCTGCGATCCATCCTTGTCTCGCCCATCGCATTCGGACCCTTCCACGTGCCCATCGGACTTGATATCCAGGCCGTTTGGACTTTTAGGCGCGTCTGAGGTATGTTTGGGATCATCTTCACTATCTTCGTCGTCAGAGAGGGGCACCCAAATAAACGCTTGTTCAACTACTGCATTCCCCCCCTGAAACTGGGGCGGATCGTCCGAAAACTCGATCAACGAGGACTCGATCCGCCACTCTTCAAGTTTCTCAAGTCTTGCTCTCTAAAATGGGGCGTATATTTGAGCCGTGATTCCCGTCTGCCGCAGATACCAACTCACCAGCTTGTGGCTTAGCCGGGATCTACCACCTTGATCGTTTTGATGAAGCTCGTCGGAGGGAGAAGGGTCAGCCTGGTCTTCGTGCATTAGATATTCAGGGCGTCGAGGGGGAGAGGGATTGATCAGCGTAGAGTTTGAAAGGGAGCAGGCTATATAAATTTAAGGAGGATTGGTGGGAGACCAGGGCAGTGAATCCGGGGGTGAAACGCATCCCCTCCTCGAGGCGAACGGGCATTGGATGGTTATCCCCATCCCAGCAAGGTTCAGTAACTCCACCATTAATATGAATGCGCTCCGGTACAGGGGGGTCTTGCCGTCGCTTATGGCCGCTTGCGTAAAATGTTTAGTAAGCGATGGGCGGAAAGCAACTTGTCCGTTAACCCCGTTTATTCCCAGTCTCATCTGTCGTCAGGCTCGATGATCAGGTTTCTCTCCGATGTTCTTGTGTTTAGATTGGGGATCAAAATGCGCATCTGTGGCTCTTTAGTTCTCATTTAGGATGGAATCAAAACCGCATATCCCGAATGCAAAGGTTGCGCACGACACAACCAGAGACCTCGGACGCACCCTGTCTAACTGAAGGCAGCAGTAGGAATGTCACGTTTGTATAAAGGATGTGACCTGAGGCGTGTAGAATACAATGGTCTATCTGAGACGGTTCACTAAACCCCCAAGACGACGAGATAGAAACTCGTATGTAACGAAAACCGAAGGTTTCAAAGAGGTTCAATAGAATGCAACTGAATGAAGGATTGCGTGTGGGTGTCTTTCTTGCTGTGTTTGAAGGATTTGCTCCATATCTTCATCGAT
>WSTX01005550.1:0-13125 GCA_019633405.1 Tulasnella sp. 408 | reverse complement strand
AACACATCACAATGGATGTGTCGGTACAGAAATACACGATTGCGATGCCGGCGGCATGTACCCCAACAAGCGCGGCGGGAGCCGCCTTAGCCGTTGGGTTGCGTGATTCCCACGTCGATTCTGAACATTCAACCACCACTTCGACCTCTCCTCGAGTCTCGAGGCCGGGAGCGAGCCAACCTCCGATCTCCTAGAGATCCCCGTCCTCTCCTTTATATTCCTAGCCTTTCCCATATCTCTACGAACCCTCAAACATGACGTGGAGGTCGACGCTTGGAAGCTTTCTCTACCATGCCACATTCACCTTGTGTTTCATCCTTACGACTGTCTTGGTGGCAGGCTCATGCGTGAGCATCGTGCTGCAAGCCCGACTAGCATCTCGTGGAGTGGCAAACTGGAATGTTCTCATTGTAGTCGGGTCGTATCTGGCACTGGTGAGATTTTGCCTGCCTAGGTACCCTATGAAAAGTCGAAGCTTATGACAGGTTGAAACATGATAGGGCATCATATCGGCTATAATTTTTCTGAGTCGGAGACACACTGGACTGAAGCGGCTTAAAACCATCCCCAAGCCTTATGTCGCAGTCAAGAGAGGGGACGTTCCAAAAGTGAGCCAGACCCGCGTTGCTTTGCGGCCCATCGAATCAGGAGGCTCAAACTGCGCATTCGACTCATTATAGCCTGTATCCGATCTTATCGCTGAAGAGTATACCCGAGCATGCATTGCGGCTGCTGTCTCTCGACCGACGGGTCGAACCCACCCAGGATGGGGAGCCCCAGGTTCGTCTGAGCGCCTCTGTACCACTTCGCTGATTCCCTAAGTAACGTCACACTTTCATCATATAATAGATAGCGAATATGCCAATGTTCACTTTCGCTCAGCTATCCTTCAAACCATCTTGGACCTGGATTCATTGGCTCGAAAATTCCTTCCCGAACTTCCAGCCCTGCGGCCCCACCGTCCGATGATAGAACACCTAAGACCACTTTCCTTCGTTCTGCTACAAGACGATCCCTGCAGACTGAAGGATTATGACGAGCTCGTCGAACAAGCTCGTTACGACGAGGAAGAGCCGACAGAGGATGATTGGAGGCGATGTGAGGAACTCGTCGAGCAGATGAAAACTATGTGAGTTGTCTTGCCTTGCATCAGACCACGTCGTCACGGGGTCTGAAAATCTTACTTTACGCATAGATTGACATTCTACATCAATGCTGGCGCTACGGATGATGGCAGAAGACCGTCTAGAGACCAGTACTTACATCCGCCTCACGGGGATCCCTATGCTAGTGATGGCTTTTACTCAGCCGCATCGTCGCCCATGGTCCCTTACCTCCAGGTCACTTGATATAAAAGTGTCTTTGCGGTATCAGTGTCTATGTTTGGTCAGCCTAGCGACCGAGCAGCATCCGGGCGCACGATCGGAGCTAGCGAACATGCGCCTTTGCGATTGAAGTGCTGCTGGCGCCAAGTCCTCTAACACGAGAATCTGTGTATGATTGGTATAGTTAATAACATCATTTGGAAACGTAGTGCTGGTGTCGAAGTCTGGGTGGGCCCAATGCTTGGACTATGCGTGTATGTTACAGGTAGTCAGGAGGTGCTACCTCTGGGAAGTGATGCAGGAACTTTGTCGAGAAATCGTCTCCGGGATGATATGGAGACGAGAGAGAATTTTCAGTCTTGGAGCAGACTCTTTCGGTAGTCCATTATAGTTTTCGCGACTTTCGCGGCCAAAGATGAGCGGCGAAAGGCTAGCCATCAACCTCCGAAGAACTTGCACGCGAAGGTTTCTGGTGCCCTGCGGAATGCGAATGGTTTCAAGCGCCTAATTCCAGAGATTCGCCTTCCAGTTTCGTGTACTGAGAATGTTACAAGAACGAGGAAACTGTCCAATCGATACATGGGTATTCAGGCAACTACGGGCTGTGTATACTCTGCAGAGTTTGTCGAATGTGGATTTAGTCTCGCGCGGAGGCCATGATCAAGCTCTTCTGAGTCTTCTCTGGCCTTGCCGCTGATGACATGTGTCCTTCTGAAGAGCCATCCTCTGTCGGATGAGCCAACCGCCCTCGATCGGAATTCTCTGTCACTTGTCTTATACAGCGGGCCGATAAGACAAAAGAAGGCTAGCCCGTGGAGTGTCGAATGACTTGGTCACGAAGGAGAACGGCTGGGAGCCTGAGGGAACCACGTCGCAGCTGCCTGAATTGATCGCCGCTGCACCGCGTAGCCATCAGAACCCCAAATCGCTTATCAATGAACTTTTAGTTACGGTCCCTCACTTCTCCTCGAGGTCTAGCTCTCCTAGGCGCAGTGAGACACATCTGTCTCGGAATAACGAAATTTGAGCCACCAAAGGAGTTGCAACCCGAACATGAGCTATGCTGCAGTAAGAGCGCCAAGGTGCCATCTGATGCCAACCCTCTCCGGGCGGCTACAGGCACAAAACCCTCCTCAATGATCGAGGGAAATACATGAGCTTCTAAACTCACCCTGCCATCTTGTGGTGCCTTGCCACTTGGCAGGGGCTGTGCGCCTGATAGCACTGAAGGTTTGAGGCGGATGACTGTCAGTTGCTTGATTGCGTAAACCACGCGTACACCAGAAGCTGCTATCCTCATGCAAGAGGCACTCACTAAACTTTGTCAAGAGATTCTTGGCTTGACGATGTGTTCCAGTTTCATTCTCAACCTTTCCGTTTTCTACGTCGTCGTTTAACAACACCGACATTATAACCGACCCTGGGCCGATTCAAGCCAAGTCTCTTCGCGAAGTAGGCCAAGGACCGTGCTATGCAAGCCTTTTGAAACTTCAGGCGTTGATACTTCGGTGGAAGAGGACGTAGGAAAGAGAATTGCGGTTCCGTGTTGGCCTGGCCCGCGCCAAGGAATAAGCATGTCATCCGACCTTCATTGTTCACTCTTCTAGAAGGAAAGATTCCGTGGTTTCTAGTCTAAGTTGAGGGCTTTAAGGTCCAGGGAATGTATTCCCTCATTTATTGTGTCTGTATACTGGTCCACCAACCACACGGAAGACGTATGCACACTTCGAGAGCTGAGCTGGGCAGCAACGGTGCGCGTTCTATTGCTCTAGCTCCCCCTGATCGGCACTGAATGCGATGTGATGAAACAAGTAAGGCTGTGAAATACCGACTCCGCCTGGCTGCTCCTGGCGATGGTGATCTGCCATGTCAGGTCGCCAAGTCGACTGCGCATTGAATAGCGTTGAAAGCTTGGGAAGGATGACCTCGTTTGTCCGTTTTGACCTCACTTGCACGATTCCTTGGAACTCTCATGCGAATGGCATGCACCGAACAATCAACGCCAAGAGCTGCTTGGCTTTCACAGGTTTCCCGTTATAATACCCCCAACCACCCTCGGTTCTGTCGCATCTCTGAGCTCCACCGGTCCTGTACCCACACCCTCCTCTACCACTTTTACTACTCATTCTCCAGGTTAAATCTACTCCTAGCCACTATTAACATACTCACAGTATGCGGTTCTCACTTGTCGTCCTCTTCGCCGCTTCCCTGGTCTCCGCCATGACCATGCTCGAGCGCGCGATCGACGCTCCTAGTAAGTGTATTCACCATGATTAGTAGAATCAGTGCCGTATCTAACCGAAGCGCCGGCCCACTGCAGAGTGCGCGGTGGAGTGCCAGGCGAAGACCGATCCTAGCCCTTGCGACCGTAAAGATACCCCTTGCCTTTGTCTGAACCTTAAGTATATCACGGATGTATCCACTTGCATCGGGACTGACTGCAGTCCGGAGGATGCTGAAGCAGCCGTTGCTGCGGGTGCCGCGTATTGCAAGCAAGCTGTTAGTATTTCCATCATTCCACCTTCACAGAGCATCTGACAAATCAAGCGTCCGACGTAGGGCATCGATTATGAGAGCCCCTGGCCAAGTGAATAAATGATGCTTTCGTGAATGCGACTGATTGACCCACTGACGACTGCTTTATCTGCTCCGTTGCAGGTTGTGGAGCTACATGCGAGCAGATTTCTCCCCCTGCCGACTGCGCTTACGACGACGGTGCCTGCATCTGCGAAAACGATGAGTACATTTTGTCATTCGCTCAATGCATTCAGGACTCCTGCACCGGCGAAGACGTTGAGAAAGGCGCATTCGTTGGGAAAGCGCTGTGTAGGGCTTACGTGAGTGCACTCCTACTCCAAAGTCAAACGATCACGCCGACTCACATACGTCGTTCATGTAGGGTGTTGACATCGCACCCGTCGTCGGTGCCTAATCTTCGGCAATGACTGGCCGTCTGAACTATCATCTTCCTAATCAGACTTTTTTTTTTTTCTTTCCACGACGCGTGTTCTCTAACCAGCAGAAATATGTAGCCCGTGTCATGTGGAAGTTGACTACCTTATAATCCCCCTTGTTTGTGTGTTCGCTTGTGCGCCTTGTATGAAGGCACCACCTGCACGTGATTGAGGTCAAAAAGCGCCGGTGCCAAGTCGTGGCCTGCAATGCAGTGCTTCCACTTGCCCTCGCCTCGCTCTCATACTACCGATCAATTGCGAACGAAGGCTGACGGGTGACCGGGCTTCATGGACTAAGCTTAGCATGACATTCATCCAAAAGAGTTATTGCTGGGACGTATAAACCGAGAAAAGGAACTTGGATCTCCTGAACGGGGTCGTAGGTGTAAACAAAGGCAGTGGGTTTGGGGACTGAGGGCGATTTTACCTGCAAGGAGATCACCACTTTCGGAGAATGGGCAAAGGAACCGTCCTATCTGCACGTGGATACATGAACAGGTACTAGGTCTTCTAGGGTCTGGAGAGCATTTCGGATATCCTCCGGTGTCGCACTGAGATCAACTTCTTTACCAGCTTGCCACTTGCGACATATTCCCGATTGCAGAAGAGCTATCCCTTCCGCCCGTCAAACCAGCCAACCGCTCCTCAACAGTGCGTTCCAGCTAAGTAAAGAAAAAAAATAGCGTAACCGTAACGTGAGCACAACTCAAAATATGCACCGCACAGAGCCTAGAGGATGAGCTTGGCCTAACCGTTTGGAGGACTGTTCTATGGTGGGCCGGCTCTCTGGATCGCAATTCCCGCACTCTCGGAGAAGATCTCACAATGGGTCAGCTTCAGCTAAGCCAGGATGATCCGCCGGACTAAGAGTAGGTGTGGTGATCCGACGTTTCGAGAATGGACGCTGCCCGCTCAAAGTCTGCCATGCAGTATGATAACAAAGACACTGATTAGCTGAACGCCGAAAGCATAGAAGGTAGCTCACGAGTAATATCAGTCCACCAAACTCATGAGCATCTCCAAAAACTGTCTAATGGCGATTACACTCGCCACCCTAAAAATTCTACGGCGTCGGTAGTACCAAGGATCACTCGTCCTCCCTTCGTTTGCTTCCCTCAGACTGTGGCTCTCAAAGCTTCGACGTCGCACAAGGCAGCTTCTAGGTTGTCTAGTAGGATGATATTGTCAGGCCTATGCTACCATGAACGATGGGTGGAGCCAGAGAATGGAGGTGTGCGAGCCCGTGGGCATCTCCGAGGATTCCAAGCGCTCCGTTCCCAAACCGTTCCTTCATTAGTCTAGTCGTGCAACAGGTGGACTGGAACTTCACTCGGTACCGTAGTAATGATTACTCTGGCCGAAATGTCTCAAGTTCCGTTCAGGGTAGGAGCAGAAAAGCGGTTTGAGGGTTGCAAGCGGGTCACGAGAGATTTTCCAGCTGGTCGAGGGAATAT
The DNA here is from genome assembly GCA_019633405.1 of Tulasnella sp. 408. Taxonomy (NCBI): domain Eukaryota; kingdom Fungi; phylum Basidiomycota; class Agaricomycetes; order Cantharellales; family Tulasnellaceae; genus Tulasnella; species Tulasnella sp. 408. The sequence continues at coordinate 7,392 of WSTX01005550.1, read as the reverse complement.
GGCGGTAGCAGCGCTAATCTTGTGATTGCAGTCCATGAAGTTCTAGTGACTCGGCCACATTTCTGCTGAGATTTCTCTTGCGAGAGGCGGAGGGAGTTGCAGTCTTATCTTCCAATGATCTCAAGTCTGTAAGGAGTATGAGTTCCAGGACACACTGAGCCATGTCCTATCGACGATTACTGGAAGCACGACGTGCTCCCATGCTCCAAAATTCAAAGGAGTGCGCATGCATTGATCCACAACATACTATCAGTCCAGTGTTAACTGCTTTTACTTCGCTAATTCTGGGTATAATATCGTTTTGAAAGTATGACTACGAAACTACTCGAATTTAAGGACGTCCTCGCCTTTGATCCGCTCGATGACATTGACAGAGTTAATTTGGTTCCCCTGAGGCCTATTAACCTCATAACACCCGCAGCTGCGGCAATAAAGGTCTCTTCCACGACAGCCCCAACAGCCGGAAGACTTTGCGGCGCAATACGCCTCCCGGATGCGCCAGATTGCTGCTGCACGTTCTAAACCCAGATGCTTGGCCTCCTCATTCGTTAATCCATTCTCACGCTCGCAGAGAACCTGATAGGCCGGGTGAAGCCATTCTTCAACTTTGCACTTCAACGAGGCGTCTATCCGGTCCATTGGGCTCGTCGAGGAGATCGTCTTGTTCACGTGGGTGATGATGGCTTTCCTGAGCTCGTCGAAATTCCACATCGTCGCGAGATGAAGTGCCGCAGCCAACTGCTGAAACTCGAGTTTCGGATCTCCAGGAAAAAATCTAGACAGGAGATTATTTCAGAGATAAGGTATCGCAACACGCCGTAGGTGTCGGACTGGTGCCCACCTGGCGTTGAGCGCGTCAAGAAAAGATGTCATCTCAAATGCTGTTATACCTCCAAGACCAATAGGATTCTCATCAGACTTTCCTTCTCCCTCGGATCCCGTATGACACTCGTCGATCATATCGCGGAAGTAGGGGGACTCGCGAAGCTGCCGGACTGGGACGTGGAACAAGGTGTCTTCTATCTGGTTGTAATCGACAGGTTATCTCGAGCACGATGTTGTACTCATAAAATGTACCAACAAGGAACACCATGTGGCTCGAATCGCCGTACTTTGGATGTTTGGAAGGCATTTGGGAGACAGAACGGCTTAGTAGATAGAGAGCCTAGTACTGTGGAAGAGAGGTGATTTCTGTTCACCGATGGCCCCTGATATATCTATTTTCTCAGCGTTTGTGTGCCTGTGTCTCTTCGCATGCCCAAATTTGGCTTTTAGGGGACCTTCCGTGATGCCTTTCGATCGGAAGGTGTGATGACTAAGCAATTGGATAGGACTCTCCGAGGAGTTCAGTCCCGTGCTTGGAAAATAAAACAATGATCATGAAGAGCACTATTCAGTGTCATTGTAAATACTCAGATTGATCGTTGTATACACAGGGTTCTACAACGGTGGAATATCAAACGATAAGACCATCCTAAATTCAAGGGTCCCCTGGTGAGAGCATCCACCTCCGTTACCCCATCAAAGTCAACATACCGTCCCGTCGGCCGAGCTGCGGGCTAAGGTACTCCTCACCAGTGGATACAGAGTCGGAAGGGAAAGTGGGGGGTGCCATCGAGAACGAAGGCGCTGATGGCTGGTAAGCTGCCCCAGACTTAGGTAGTTACACGTCTGCTTCACTCCCTCTGGAACGTCAGGTGAATAGACCAAGTCGAAGAAACCGTCAGTTTCAATCTTGGCGTCGTCAAAAGATTTGAGGTCGGGTGCAGTTGGTGCATAATTGGCGAGGGCGACTTGGTTAGAAGAGCGAAAGTTGGGCGAGTTAAACCGGGAAAGTACATGGCGCCGTCGATCTCGAGCCGTGCGACCAACCGCAAGCTGAAGGCCCGAACCCCCGTCGACCATCATTCTCTGCCTGCATACCTGCCTCGGCCGGCGGGATGTCGACGCCTAGCCAGCTTATATGGAGTGTTCTAAGTAGTGCAGCGAGGTAAGAGCGCATCGCCCTTCGACCGAGACGAGGATTCCGTTTCTGACCACGACACTTCCTTGAAGGCTCACGACCGTCAGCTCGATTCTACTCTTCCTCCCGCTGACCCTCAGCGCACTATCACCACCGGCGTTCCTACTACTATCTCTGCTCTCGACGATCCACTCGCTCATTCACAGCACTTTAAGGCTCGTCCTTCCAACGCTCGCGCCGGTCCTTCCGTTCCTCCAGGTCCCCGTGCACCCATTCCTCTTACTCTTCTCGTTCAACCTATTCTCCTCAACGTCATCCCTAGTGCCATGGTTATTCGAAGCGGCTAAATTATGGGGCAAGGCATTGAGACTGTGGACTCCCGTGTTCGTATGGATGGAAGGGATGGCTAGTGTCATCGTCGTTCAGGCGACAGGAAGGACTGGAAGGGTGTTGGCAGAGAGGAGCGAGGAGTGGCAAGTCGGTTTACTTGTCGGAGCAGCTTCTGCTTATGTTGCGAGTGCGACTTGGATCGTCTGGGTACGTCTTAGGCGAGAATTATTACATGCCAGACTGGCACGTGCCACACCGTGCTCATGGTTCTGCTCTCCCTTTGACAGTGCTACTCGTCAATAGCAACGACTCCATTATCATCAACACTCCTAGGAGTCGCGCTCACTGCTCTCATATTCCTTACTCTCATTGGATTCGCTCAACGGAGAACCAACGTCATCGAGTCGTCACTACTTGCCTTGTACTTCGCGTACAGCGTATGGCTCTGTTCCGACGAACACATCATCGATGACGGACACGGAGGATATGGGAGCGAAGCGTACTGGGCCAGCTGGGTCGGTGCGGGCGCTGTCGCGTAGTACGTCACCCCATTCACCCCGTTCACTTTCGCACATTACATTGACAAGCATGCCTTTATAGCGCACCTCTCCTGTCAAATCTTCTCACCCATCTATCCAAACTCCTTTCTTTCATCACTCACACACTGCCGAAACCTTTACTCGTCTCTCTACTATACCGGCTTCTCATCCTGCAACTCGCCTCCAAAATCCTACCTCAGATTGGATCAAACAGCTGGTCCGACGAAAAGGAACAGCATGGAACCGTAGAAGGGGAAGAGGCGGATTGGGACGAGCTGAGACCGAGCGGGAAGGTCACGAGAGTTCTGCTAGCGTACCGCCAAACCATCTTCGTGACGGTATATTCGCATCTACTTCGTAAGTCTCGCGAGAATATCCGCATCTCGATCGCATCCCTCAATTAACCTTGTCGCCTCCCTCAGTTCTTGACCACTCATCCCTGGTCTGGTGGCGCTGGGCCAACGTGTTCATTACACTCACGACATGGGCGGTCGAGCTCCTACTGTCTCAAGGAGACGACGACGAATTGGTTGGGGTGAGTGGAGGAGTCGTCAAAGGATGGAAAGTGGACTAGAATGGTGGCAGGTTGATCGGGGACGCTGTAAAGCCCATGTTGATAGTCTCTGTGCTTTATGGCCTGGACATCGGTGTCATTCTATTATACCTCGGACCAGTTGATATGTATACGTCAAACCCCCCGAATGTGTGTTGGGAGGAAAGGCTCGGAACCTATCGTCCGCCCCCGCCCCCCTTCCCCAAAAAGGGGATGACCGCGGTCGTGCTTCCGCATAGACTACTGGTATTGTAACATTTTACGAAGTCAACTCACCGGGGAAACCGACAGGTGTACTAGCTGGAACGTCAAACGCAGCCTTATCAAGCGCAAAGGTCCAACTCCGACCACCGAACACCCCTTCCACTTCCTGCAGATCTGAATCAACATTTACCACATCCCTCTCGTACGTAAACCCTATTGTGGACCTGATTCAACGAGCCAAATTTACCTTTGAGCGGCTGTGAGTGTGCTACAACATCACTAGACTTGCGCTGCAGCAAGACTCCAGTGCTAGATCTGAGAAAGATCAGTTCCCGGAACAGCCTGTACGTACTGGGCAAATCATTCCTGGAAAACAGAGCCGAGTAGCTCATTAGGCAGCCTGCGAATTTAGTGGATGGGGGAGACGGGTATTTTGGCTCTTTAGTTTGGGTCAGGGTGGTGGCATCCATTCCTGCGTTTGTGTGCTGCTTGCTCGAAGCGAGCCACGTGATCGGCTCTCCGAATAAGCAGCGTCGACCCTCATAGTTTGGGTTGCAGGCGCCATTCCGCCAGGTCGGACAGCGTATCTCGCCGCGAACCCTGACCGTGCATTCAAGTAAGTACGTCTAGGGTAGTGCTCTACCCATCTGGGACAGCTTTCGAACCCGACACTTTCAACGATGCACACGCCACGTATTGCCGAGCATCCTGGAGGACCGACGCTGGACAAGTTAGGATTGGCGCGTACATGGAAAGTAGCATGGATTTGAGCCCTCAGACAGATTATCATGGATGCTGACACATACGATCGAAGGGCCACTTTTTGCCCGATTTGGCACAACGCAAACGTTCACAAACACGAGACCATCTGATTGAATATAAAGATCCCTAGAATCCTATATTCGTCGCTCGAACTCAGCGAAATGTCTCTCCTCGACTTCTCTGAAGACGACCTTCTCGATTCCTTGTCTACTGCATCTACTCGGACTGACCCAACGCCAGCCATTCCTTCTCCAATCCACTCACCCATCGATTCATCTCTCGCCCCCGTTCAACCCATGAGAAGCTCAAGATTTTACTACTCTGATATGATTGAAGTTCATGTGAGTCTGTTCCCTAACCTCTCAGGGACATGGGGATGCCAAACTGACGAATCATTCAACAGGTTCGCTCAGGAAGCTGCGCAACATACTCCGTCCCAAAGGCCCTTCTCCCATATTCGAATCCGTCTCATCCTTCGCCCAAGGCAACCGCTGATACGGAGATCCATGGCTGCCCTGTGATACTTGAGGGGGTCTCATCCACCCAAATGGAGGCTTTTTTGGACGTGGCGGATACACGGTAAGTGTCTTTCAGCTAAGAGCCTTGGTCCTATGAGAAATTCAAACTCGCACCAACATGCAGCATAATTGCACCCAAGACGAAATTCAGCTTTGAGCAATTAGCTGGCGCACTATTCGTAGCGAAACACCTTAACCTCAGCGACCTGCGAACATACATCGAGCCTGCAATAGAAGAAGGCCTCAACCGTCTTGACCCTTTCGAGTGTGTTGAGGCCGCGGAGCTATATAAAGTTCAAGATTGGCTTCTAAGGCCATTCTGCCGTATCTGTGAAAGATACGACTCCCTTTCACCCTCGGAAATGGGGCGCTTGGGTTTAGAGCGCTTAAGCGCCGTGGCGAGAGTTCGAGAGAAATTGATAAGGACGGGCCATTCCGCCGAGGTTCGGGGTATCGTTTCATTGCGGAACCGGAGCCGCAATGACGCAGACACAATACGCAAGAAAACGCTTCGATTCATCGAGGAAGAGCCACCACTCTCCCAGCTACTTCCGAACGGCTCTCCAACCCTGCGTACCCAACCGCTGAAATCCAGCACCACGTTACCCACTCGGTTCGCTGCTGGTGATTTCATTTCAATAAAAGCGAGTTCCTTATTTTCGTTCACTGTGTCACGCTAATGCTAGATGATAGGTCCAATCCTGTCTCTATAGTCTGCCGATTACCTATTTCCAAAGTCCCGAGTTGCTTCCTGTGCTTCAAAAACAAGGGCACGGAGCCTTGGTCATGCTGCCATTTGATTTTAGTCAGTCAGATTGGGAGGTATTCCTGCAGGTGGTCACAGCTCGGTTCGTTCCGATCTAATACTAGCTCGTGTGACGGCCATCGGCTAACCTCCCTCGAACAGGCCATACGACACCCCGCCTCTGCGATTATCCTTCCGTGAATGGGTGCGGGGCCTTCGCGTAGCTAAACTTATGGAGCATAACGACGCGAGCAACTACATTCGTACGGAGATCCAAACCAAATTTCTAGAAGAGGACCCCGTCGACCTCCTTGAAGCGGCAATAAAATTGGAGTTTCCTGAGTCAAAGTGGCTTCAAGACCGCTTTGATGCCTTGGCCGATCGGGTACAGACTATCTCTGCGGAGGAAATTCTTCGTTTGGGTGCGAGGGCTACGGAAACCCTATGCAGGCTTCGGGAGCAGCGAGCCTACAGCAGAGGGAAGGCAAGCGTATCAGAGACCAGCGCACCGGAGGTCAGCGCACCGGAGGCCAGCGCACCGGAGGCCAGCGCAACCCAAGTCAGTACACAACAGGCTCGTGCGCTAGATGTTGCTACACAATTGCGCCAGAGCCTTTTGCGTATGAGGCTCGTGCAGCAGAGGGCTTTACACCAAGAGCCAGGATACTGAAGGTCCCTGCGAAGAGGAGAGGTGGAAAGAAGAAATGAGCTCGACATTTTCTCGACTCCTTCGTGCAAATAGGTTGAATTTCCATCTCTAGTCACTTCGAGATTGTTTATGTTCAAGCATCGATTAACATTATCAACTTCTCCTCTTAATATCTGTTGGAGTTCGGCCCGGTCGGCACGAAGGTTTAGCGGAGTCGTGGGTAAATAGTTATTTAACGTACCGAGCGGGAAATCCCCTCGGTAGTTCGTACAAATAGGGAATTACCCTTTAAGGGAATTCCATTCTCATCTGTTAACCATAAATGTACACCCGACCTATAAAAGGCGGGTTCGAATAGCTTTTGAATAACCATAACCAATTGTCATATTATCTACACAGCGCGTACACTCTTAACTACTCGACTACATATTCCATCTCCCCGTTCGCCGCTGCTCAACAATATCCTGTACTTAACTTTGCGATGATGTATAGGTATATGCTAGGATACTTAGTGGGAGGTAAATCCAGGAATACTCGCCTGCCTCGGGCTCGGTTTCGGAAGTCAGTCGAATCTCCACAAACAGAACGCTCAAGCTGTATCATATTCACACGAACAAACAAAGCAAGGCGACATAAATCCATTTTCGTCCGCACAGATGTCCGAAACACGGGGCTGAACTCGATCACTCGGCAGGATCCTCACCGATGTCCCAAAACACTCCTTCCTCTTCCCGCAAGTCCAGACCGACATCCACTTCTACACTTGTCGGAAACTCGAACTGAACTTTTGACCTTATCCAGCGAACCCTATCAACCATTTCGCGCCACTCATCTTCTGAGCCTATGACCAAATCGTCCCCAGGCATCCGATACTGCATCGAAATATGCTCTAGCATCGGTCGAGACAAGACGAGCTCCCGGGACACGCTCAAACGAGGCGCATGCAATGCGGACGCGACGGAGCTCGGGACAGAACTGTAGGCTACCGGCCCCCGTCTCGGTGAGGAGGCTGTGGAAAGACAAGATGGGATCACCCAGGGTCCCTCGCTCCAAGCATTCTTGCCAGGACTCTCCCGCCACCTCGTTGAAGATGTAAGATAGCGACGTGATATTTGGGCAGTGGTGGAGG
>WSTX01005549.1:0-13158 GCA_019633405.1 Tulasnella sp. 408 | reverse complement strand
CATCGGGGTTTGTGTTCGACTGAAAGATGAGTCAGAGAGGCGAGTGTATCAAGTCAGAGCTCCCGTCGGCAGCTAGATTCGTGGTAGGAGGTACAGGTGGAGGACAACTTTAGCTCGGAGACGTGATGAGTTTGGGAGGACCGCAGCGGATCTAACGGGTTTGATCTCCGATAGCATCATTAGCAACGAACCGGATCTCCGAACGCCCTGTCCGATGACAAGCCGGGTGAATACAGTGGTAAGAATCTTTCACAGCTCCTCCTTACTATTTCACGCAAGCTCAGGGAAGTGGCACTGACAAGGAGGAAAGCGGTCGCAGCTCTGGCCCAATTGTTGTAAAACAGTCACTTTACATATCTGATGTGGGTTCGGCCATGCTTACCGACACGAGCTGTGAGCAAATTTTGGATATTCATCGAGCAAAGACTATCGCTTTCAAGCATTGAACTCGCTCGTAATCAAACAGGTTCAAATACGATGCGCTGAAGAGTATTCGAGTTAGACATGAGGAGAGGTCTTGCCAGATTGTCGCCCCGTCAACCGCGTACGATACTGAGATTGGATCACTCAACGCCCAAAAGAATGCCTTACTTGGTTTGCCATCTGGGGTATCCTGTTCAAGTGGAGCTGCGGGCCTGACGAAGCGCGTCATCGCCCCGGAGGTGTCAACGTGTCCTTGTGTTGTGGTGAACTTGGTAGCCTCCACGTATTGCCCTTGGTCAGTCTTTGAAGAGGCTTAGGTTAAATATAAAAGAGGTGATGGCTACGAGTAAAAACGCGAAGCTCTGATCAAGGGTAGTAAGGGGTAGGTAGACGATGGATATTTAGTCGAGGCGATAGGGTACGGGAGGTCCCAGAAATTGCCCATGAACGGATAGAACGGTGTTAAGTTCCCGTTTCGCAATGTAGAAGGAAAGGAACAACTTTCTGGCACCCTCCCAAGTGATGGGGGAGTGATGGATGAATTATTCTTGGTACGAACGGCACTGTACCTGGCTGAATGCCACTTCATCTTACCTGCACATCGTATCAAGTATCAGAACTCCGTAGAGAAACAACAGGGAAACAGGGATTATGACTTTTAGATACCTGGCGCCTTAACACGGGATCCAACCTCGACTCACAAGGCATCCGATTTGATGGGGCGCCGAAGATGGAAGGAAGCTAACGACAAGGGCCTCATGGCGATTCACAGTTGTCCTCTTGGGGTATGTATAATCGGAACTACTCGTACGTTTCCTCATCTCGTCCAAAGTGAAGTCCCACCAAATGTATTGAGGAGTGTTGATCCCTTCCTCATTGACTATGCGTAGGAGCCCAATCTGCTGTCCCGCACTCGATGCGTCATATTGACGAGCTGGCTTTCGATGTTGGCTGAAGGGGTGTTAGTCATGAGAGTAATGCGGAGGCGTTGGGTATTCGGGATAACAAAGCCGACTGACATGCTTTGTTTGATAGAATTCGGATCCAATTTCGGGTTTGCTGGAAGGGTAGTTGTGGATAAACTGGTACTGAAGTTTGTGGTAGACCTGAGATACAGGAGCTGGTGAGTTATATGGTAGTATGCTGGGTGAGATGTGAGGGACAGCGGTGATCATACCAAACAGGAGTAGCTGCTTCTCCATCGTCCGGCTCCTCGACCGAAGGATACTCATCGAATAACGCTTGTGCAAACGAGTCCCAGTCCTTCTTAATGGACGGATCAAGTCTCGCACACCATCGGAGAGCCTTGCATCTCAGTCTAGTCTTCGCAAAGCGTAGTAACTACTGGTGATTTTCGTCCCACCCTTTGGAGAAGGCGAACTCTTGTATTGCGACGACAAAGTCTTCACATTCCTTCCCATCTCTGCCATTGAAGACTAAATCTTGAAGTTTTATTTCTTTGTAGTATTATTTACGCCATGACTATGAGTGTAAACCTGAGTGGATGAGCAGACGCGACGCACCTTCGGTAGTGTCAGACATCGCTGTTCGTGTTCTAATGGAAGGTAAACCGAGGCGAGGGGTATCAAATCAGAGCTCCCGTCGACCAGCTAGGCTCGTGATCGAAGGTGCAGGTGGACGACAATAGCTCCGGAGAGACGATGGGTTTGGGAGGTCCCAAGAATTGCCGGTCGCGGGGATAACGGGTGTGACCCCGATAGTACGTTCTTCACGCTTTCGCCACAAACCAGATCCACCCAGCCAATTCACCTATTTACACAGCTGCATAAACTTTTATATCTTTTTCAGAATCGATTGACAGAACTCGGACGATCTCCTTTCTGTAGTTCACTGAGAAACGCGCTGCGGGAGAGGGCGGGCGCTGACCAAGTCTCAAGGCTGTGCCTCCCGCCGGAGGGAGAGGGTGCGTGGGTCGTTCACACTATCACCTTGTGACACCGAGGCGTAAGTCTGTCGCGGTTTCGGTCAAACCGTTCTCGTCTTTTGGCATGGCGGCGAACGCGACACCTAGATCCAGCTTCGGCAGCGCGGACCTCATTATATTTGTAAGACATACAGGAAGAAGAAAGGAAAACACCATTACAACCCCCCAACGGCATTCGATGGATGCTCTCAGAGAGATTCAAATACGATGCGCTGAGGCGGTATCCGGGTGAAAAATTCCGGTAGCGTTTGGTTAGAACTCTTTTCACGTGGCGACTTTGGTCTGGATATTAACTACTCACCGCCCGAACGGATGGGTGAACAGGGTTGCCTTTAGGCATATCTTGTTCAAAGATGGTCCCGGGTTTGACGAAGCGTATGATCTCTCCAGAGATATCCACATGCACTTCCGTGGTTGTGAACTTGGTCTCGTCATATCGTCCCTGATTGTTTTTCGAGAAGGCTAAGGTCAAGGATGAAGGGGGTGATCGAGTGTACCGCTTATTAGTCGGACCTTCAGTGTATCGAGTCGGGAGCTCAACGACTGACAGGATAATGTAACCTGTAAAGTTCCGTCCGGTCGAATGTTCCAGACTTTTGAGACGAATCCGGATTTATTAGCGGCTTGACCGTTGATGGAATGGTTGTTGGTGCAACCGAGGAGGGTAAAGGTTCTAGGGAATCCGAGATTCAGTAGCTGTAACAAAAAATCCAGCGTGACTGCAAATGATGTACTCCGCCGTGTTATCAGTATGATTGCAACCAATAATGAGATAAGCTAGGCTTCTTCTGGAGTTCTTGAGTTGAAGGCGTGGACGACCTGTCAGCAGGGTGCAGGGCGAGTGTCTGGACTCCACTCACCAAGCATCCGATTTGATGGGGCGCCGAAGATGGAAGGAAACTCACGACGAGGGCCTCTTGACGATTTAGAGTTGTTCTCTTGGAGCCCGTCGTGGAGTTATTTACGCATCTTATTCGCTCGTAAATTTCCTTCTCTACAAGAGGGTCCCACCAGATGTATTGAGGAATGCTCATGCCCTCCTCGTTAACGACACGTAGTAGCCCGATCTGTTGTCCTGCACCCGATGGATCGTATTGGCAGACGGGATAGTTATGTTTGCTAGAAAAATGTGAGCCATAGTGTGCCGGTTGATCGTTAAGGATGACTGGGCCAAACGACGGGCTCTGTTTTACAGAGTTCGGATGCGGTTCCGGGTTTGCGGGGAGGGTGATTGTAGACGGGCTGGGACTGAAGGTTGTGGCAGACCTTCGATAAGCAGTTCCGGTGAGGATTTCGATAGAATACGGGGTGAGAGGTGGGTAGACGGTTGCGATCTTACCAAACAGGAGTGACTCTCCCATCCGTTTTAGGACCCTCGATTGATGGATACTGGTCGAATAACGCTTGTACGAACAGGTCCCAATCTTTTTTAATAGCCGGATCAAGTCTCGCGCACCACCTGAGAGCTTCTCCTCTCAGGCGGGTTTTGGCGAAACGCAGCAACCACTGGTGATTTTCGTCCCATCCTTTGGAGAAGGCAAACTCTTGTATGACAACAATAAAAGCTTCGCATTCCTTCCCGCTTGTGCCACTGAAGACTACTTCTGGATATTTTATCTCTTTGTAATGTCGTATGAACGCCTCCTATGAGTCGAAACCTCAACGAACTCGTCGATATCACGCACCTTCGGCAGTATCGGACATCGCGATTTCTTTCAACTCACAGGTGGGCCGGAGAGGCAAGTGTTTCAAGTCAGGACTGGCTAAATCTAGTGTGAGCAACGGCGCAGGTGGGTGATAATAGCTTCGAAAAGACGATTGGGTTTGGGAGGTCCCAAGATATGCCATCAGCGGATATTACGGCTATCACCCCCGATAGCCGCGTTTTACGCGTTCGATATGAACTGGATCCGCCCGGCCGACCCGCCCAGGCGTTCCTCACAATGAGAGGGGGCGTTATTTTCTCTCGAGAGCCAACTGACGAGCTAACCCCAATGGGCACCTTAGAGCTGGATGCTACTGCACCCGACGATATTGGCAATGTCATGCAGGTGGAAGTTCCTGGCAGTGTTTGTAGCGGTGGCGCAGAAGAGCTATAATTAACGGATTCAATTGATGTCGGTGTTGGTCCCCGCCCGAATTGATATTGAGATTGCGGTTGACCATGCCTCCGGCGGTTTCCCACATCTGGGCGGAAACGACGCGCCAAAAAGATATTCACATGTGCAATAGATATCCCAATATTTGGCATGACCTATTACGGCATTGGTATTTGTCTTGGCTAGCTTGTTCGAAGAAATGCATGACGTCACTTGCCCGCTTGCATGTTTGTACCTTGTCAATCTCGCCGCTATCGAAGACCTGCTGTTGTACGGGCCAGTGTATATCTTCGAGACTAGGGAGTTCTTTATTTTAGCCAATCGACGCGTGCAAGGACCTGCGCGTATGATCATCGCCTGTTCCGCGACCGATACTCTGACAGACTTGCCACGCCGTTGCCTTTCGCCTCGCGAGACTCACTCGGCCCCCTCCCCAAATATTGCCACCCCCGCTCCGACAACGCGTGCCCAGCTCTCCAAATATTCCAAGTCTCAAGTTTCTAGGTAGTTTTTCAGTGTATATTACAGGATGCCTCAGGCTTTCTCTCTCTTCGTTTGCATGGCTCTCCTGCTCATGGTCCTCGATTCGTATGTCACGTCTTATCTCCCCTCTTTCTGCTGCTTACCATCTCACGCCCCACCTCCCTTACTGTTGGAGAGCTACTTTTACTCTGGCTAAGTATATTGAACCACATATTTATGCCTAAAAACGCGGTGGTCGTTGAGTGAGAAACTGTTTACGGTTTCATGGCTTCCATCAACGTCACAAATTTTATGCAGTCTTAGTGGAATCTGCACGGTAAACATTACAACGGAAACAGCATCACCACCTCTTGGCGAATCCCCTGAGCGCACTTAATCAAAGGGGTTCAAATACGATGCGCTGAATAAATGGCAGAGTTAGAAGGGTTGCCAAATCCTCGTGAAGCTGTTTCCAAGCAGCTAATTTTGGTTAGGAGATTTGATTACTCACCGCCCGAACGAATGGGTGACGCGGGTTGCCTTTCGGCTTCTCCTGCTCCAGGAGCGCCCCGGGTTTGACAAAGCGTATATTCTTTCCAGCGCAGTCTACATGTACTTCTGTCGTGGTGAACTTGTGATTGTTTGCTGAGCATTGTCGTTGTTTATGAAGAAAGTTGAGTTGGTGATGAAGGAAGTGATTGCAAAGCTCGTCAACCTAATTGCCCGTTTAGCGGATTGATGGAGAAATGCCACCAACAAGATATGGATGCCTGTAAGGTCCCATCCGCCAAAATATTCCAAGCCTTTGATGCATAGCCGGTTGTAACCACCGCGTCACTAACGAAGTCTCTGCGCTTGCCACTACCGTAAACGGTGAAGTTCCTTTGGATACAAAGGTCAGCAAATGCGAAACAACATCCCTACTCACTCAAAGTAACGTACTCCTGGTTATAACCCTCATAACAGATAGTAAGAGTGCTCAAGTCTGCTCTTGAATTCTTGCGAGTTCATTTTGTAGAGATAATTCAGCAGAATTTTGCAGGTCCTGCCTCAATTTGACTTACTAGGCATCCGATTTGATGAGGTGCTGAAGATGGGAGGAAGCCAACGATGAGGGCTTCGTGGCGATACACAGTAGCCATCTTTGGGTGCGAGGAGTACGGGGAGAAGGCACCTTCGTTTCTGTGAATTTCCTCGGCGGTGTAGTCCCGCCAAACGTATTGAGGTAGGCGGGTTCCTTCCTTGGTGACTATGCGTAGTACCCCGATCTGTTGTCCTTCACTGGATGCATCCCATGGACGGGCTGGATAGATATGGTGATCAGACAGGTTGCGCATCATGCGAGCACTCGCGCCATGGTTGAGGCTTACGTATGCCAGAGTCAAGCGGCAAGCTCTGTGTGGTGGAATTCGGATTAATTCCTGGATTTGCCGGAAGAGTAACTCTGGATCCGGATAGACTAGGAATGAGACTTGCGAAAGGCCTAACATAAAAACGATATGGTCATATATATGGTCGAATACTGTGGGTTGATGGCGGTCATCATACCAAATAGGGGTGGCAATCGCACCACCATCATCGGGCGCCTCGACCATAGGATACTGACCGAATAACGCTTGTACGAACAAATCCCAATCTTTCTTGATAGAAGGATCTAGTCCCGCGTACCACCGGAGAGCCTTGCCTCTCAAGCGGGTTGCTGCCAAACGTAGCATCCAGCTGTGATCTTGGTCTAGTCCTTTGGAGAAGGCGAACTCTTGAATAGCGACGACGAAAGCTTCGCATTCCTTCCCATCTGTGCCGTTGAAGACCACATCCGGAACTCTTATCTCTTCGTGGTATCATCCATGCGATATCTATTAGCTTATACTGTGGTGGATGACTCGATTCGACGCACCTTCGGTAGCGCTAGACATCGCGGTACTAGTTTGACCGCACGATGAATTGGAGAGGCAGGTATATCAAGTTGGAACTCGCGTCGACCAAATGGATGTAGAACTCAAAGTGCAGCTGTGCTGTAATAGCTTCGAAGAGCGGGTTGGGTTTGGGAGGTCCAAGAATTACCATATTAGCGGATATTACGGCTTTGACTCCCGAGGGCGTGCCTCGGGATTGCCTGATGAACGGGATGCGTCCGGTGGACTCATCCATTGGGACAACCAGAAAGCCCTTTCTTTCATTCTGCAAGTCCATTAATAAGCTATTCCCAGCGGACGGCCCCGCCCTCTGGTGGTTCGCTGAAGCTCCGTTTGGAGAAAGGGGCGAGCTGACAAAGACAGCCCATTGGAGGCAGACAGGCGTCAAGGTCTTTCGCACTCCCCCTTGTTATCTCACCCAAACCCGAGTTCTGCGTAGCGGTCTGGGTTTGGTCAAAACGTTGACTCCGTTGCCAACGGCAGTGAACGTGCCTGCTCTGGTTAGAGCCGATAACATTTACCAGGGAAACAGGACGGAGAAACACCATTATATCATTCTAATATGATGTGTTGAGTGCCCTTAAATGGGTTCAAAAACAATGCGCTGGACCGGATCCAGATTGAAAACAGCGTTAGATGGGGGAAGGCTTTGTTAGACTTTTGCTCAGTGAACATCTGTTGTTTTGAAGTTAGAGCTCTCACTGCGCGAACAAATCAGGTTAGGGGAGCTTTAATTTTTATCTTGCTCAAGGGGAGTGGGTGGGTATCTCAGGACTAGCAGGTTCTTCAATGGAAGGATCTTGATCAAACAGAGCTTGTACAAACAAGTCCCAGTATTGTTCTATCGAGGGTTCTAACCTCGCGTACCACCGGAGTGCCTTGCCTCTAAGCCGGGTGGTCGCAAGGCGCAGCATCCAGCGATAATCTTCGTCCAGACCTCTGGCGAAGGCAACATCTCGGATGGCGACTACAAAGACTTCGCATTCGTTCCCATCTGTGGCTCTGAATACTAAATGAGGTAACGTGTCGGCTTTGAAAAAAGGTAAGCTCTTTCGTTGAAGCCTCGGTTCTGTTCTTCCAGGATGGTCACATCCCTTCGGTGGTGCCAGACATAGCAAGAATGTAATGCGCAGGGTCAGGTCGAATTTACAGACCCGTTGCCAACTTTCACCGAGATGAAGGTTGTAGGCAGATGAAGCAACCTTGACGCGAGAAGGGTCCCGGGAGTCACAGATTCGGAACTTCCCGGAGTCGGCGGGATACAGCGCATGGAGAGGAGGAGCCGGAACGGAAGGAGCGATTCCCCTTTGTCCGTTGCAGGCCACTTATGTCGTTCTCTCACCAGATCTCTTTGCTCCCACCTCTCATCTATTAGCTTAGGTAAGGAATTATAACTGAAGACTGTTATAGACTTTGGAACGTGCGAGTATTCTCGTAGTAGTGTATAGCTCCGGTCATCACCAGAGCGCAGCGCTGGAACTCCCTTGTGGCAGGTTAACGAGTGATCTCCAGGCACCCACCCCAGGTAACAAAGATATAGTGGAAAAAATGTAGTATGAGTAAATATGCTCCCAAACTTTGCTATTCCGAGTTTTGTGAAAATCCCGTTGCTCACCGAGAACCGTACGTTTCTCTTTCACGGCTGTGTTAGGTACTCGGTGCATCAGCAACCTCAAGCTTCGTCAGAAGACGAAACCAGAGTGGCATTCTTGGAATAGCGAGAAAGTTGTATCATGTCGCGGAAGAAGAACACAAGACTTTCTCTGCCTTACACAGCGAATGCAAACGACAGAAGCATCATTTCCAGTCAAGTTATGAGGAGTGGTAACGGAGGTCATTGTGGATTTGACTCGCTATCCTGACTGAAGGGATGCTGACTAACTCGGTTCCTGTGCGTGAACACCAGAAGGTCCTTCACTTGGATATTGCCGTACGCAAACACAAACAGGGGATTCGACTCGGATGTTAATGAGGCTAATAAGGCGTGCGGATATTAAAAACATCTCAGCTCCCTGTAGCAATCATTTCTGCTGGATGCGTTCAAGGTGGCTCAAATACATTGTGCTGAATGAGGATCCCGGATAGAGAATTCGATCCTTGGTCCTGAAATTGGTTCACTCACTGCCCAACGAATGGATGAACGGGATTGCCTCTACGCCTATCCTGCTAAAGCGGAGCTCCCGGTTGGGCAAAGCGTATAACCCCACCAGAGGTATCCACATGTACTTCGGTTGTCATGAACGTTGTCGCTTCGGAAGATCCTCGGGGGCCTCGTGGTAAGGCTAAAGCCAGAAATGGAAACGATAGCGGAGTAGCCTTGCGCCATACGGGGCTATAGGTATTTCAGGGAAACGACCGCCAACTCTCCACTTAGAGGGGAAATGATGTCGCTTGCCTTATGTGCCTGAAAAAAGCTGGGCGAAGCCCGAAAATGGTCCCTGACTATCGGAATCCCGATGTCACGCTTTGTGCCCTTGCTATCCGGCAGAACCAGGCTGTTCACAAACGCTTTCCATACTTCCACAAGAATCCCGCGACATCTACGAAGCAACCACTATCTAAGACACCTCACTGTCCTGTATTAATTAGATGTCCTCAAAGGGGCTCAAATACAATTCGCTGGATCGACAGACCAGTTTAGAACGGGGCTTGTGGTTAAATTCTTGTATGGTGTTGAGATTGGAGCACTCACCGCCCGAACGAGTGGATGAATGGGGTTCCCAGGAGGTCTTGTCTGCTTCTGGAACGCTTCGGGTATAACGAAGTGGACCATAGTTCCGGACAAGTAGACTCGTACTTCTGTCGTGGCGAACTTGGTCTCAATGAACTGTCCTTCACCATTCTGTGAAAAGACTAAGATTCAACGCGGATAACATGATCGTAATACCCATCAGTTAATTCCGGATCCGACTGATGGTCCAAAGATGAACGCAACTGACAGCATAACGACGCTTGCAACGTCCCATCCGTTTGAACATTCCAGAGCTCTGAGACGAGGCCCTTTACCTGAGCTGCTGGAATAATAAACTTGTGGGTATCGAGACAGCCATATAGTGTATAATATCTTTAAATTTATCAGAGGGGCGAGAGACAGTAACGCCTTAACCAAAACGACGTACCCAAGACTGGGGTCAAGATAGTAAAGGACGGCGAGGCTTCTCAGCTCTGCTCTTGAGTTCTGTATTGCGTTCATTGCGAGGACGTGTCATCAAAAGGAACCTGCAAGTTGTTCTCAAATCGACTCACCAGACACACAATTTCGTGAGGTCCTAAAGATGGAATGAAGCTAACGACGAGAGCCTCATGACGATTTACAATTGTTCTTGCCGGAAATGGACTGTCATAAGCCCCCGTTAGGCTCTTCATTTCGTTCACGCTGTATCCCCACCAAATGTATTGGGGAATGCAGCTTCCTTCATCGTTAACGATGCGTAGTAGCCCGATCTGCTGCCCTCGACTGGAGGGATCGTATTGGCGGACCGGATAAGTATGTTGAATGGAAAAATACGAGGCTCGAGAGTAACTGTAACCTGGTTGAACACTGGAAATGCCAAGTGACGGGCTCTGATTGATATGGTTCGGATTCCCATCCGTGGTTGTGGAAAAGTTAATCGTGGAGAATCTGGAGCTGAACGTTGTGGCAGACCTACCAAGACAACTTTGGTCAGATATCTCTGGTAACGCCGAGTTGGGGGTGACTGAACGTCATCGTACCGGACAGGGGTGGCCATTTCGAGGCCACCGGACTCCTCGACGAAAGAATATTCTTCGAACAACGCTTGTACAAACAAGTTCCAGTCCTGCTTTATGGAAGGCTCTAACCTCGCGTGCCATCGGAGCGCCTTGCCTGCGGTAGGCGGGAAGGCCGTGGAAGAGCTCGTTCTCTACGCGGCCCTCCCCTGACCACGACCCCATCAATTCTGCCAAAACCCGGTCAATAACCGCCTCCAAAGCGTCTTATATTACATAATACAGTAATATAATACGAGAATATGTACTTTACACACTAATTCAGGCTAAATACTCCATCGGGAAGCTCCCCGTGCCCTGTGCGAGAGGCAGGTTCCACTGGGGAGAGGCCTTACCAAATGTGAAATGTATCTAAAGTCATGCGACGTATCATATTGGGCACCAAACAGGTCGCTTGTTAGGTGCGGCGGCGCAGTGCGGGCTGCTCATCGTTCTCACCATCGTCAATCTCGTCAGGGTTCAGCTCCAAGACGACGACAAATGCCGACGAAGACCACCGACTGCCAATCTTCACCACGATATCATAAATGGGATGAGCTACTAAATTGAGCAATTGCAACTGTGATAATATGGCTGATGGGCAATGTATCACACAGCTTGCTTGTTCATGGAGTGCAGTAACACGTCGATTGGCGAGCTTCGGGGGTTTGTGGTCTACCGTGACAGGCTCCAAGATTTTAGGTTATTTGCGGCCAATGTAGCTACAACGTAACACTTCATTGGTGCTTGATCTCCTGGGGAGAACAAGGTGGGGGTTGTGGGTCGTAGGCGGCGTGCTCGTTGCGGAGACCCTGAAGAAAAAACCTGACGGCGACGAGAACGACGAGCTTCCCGCACCCTCCGGACTACTACTTAGACACGTAATGTGGCATGTTATCTTCCTTAGATCTGACGAAAGATTTTGCCAGAGGTGTAGCCTCTTCCGAGTGGAACCGGCCTCTCAAACAGGGCACAGGAAGGCTTTCAATTGAGTATTTAACCTAGGTGTGTAGAGTACATATTCGTGTATTATATTACTCCACTAGATAGAATACGACTCGCTGGAGGTGTTTCTCGACGTGGTTTGAGCGCAAGTGATGAGATCGTGGTCAGGGGAGGGGCGCGCAGAAAACGAGCTCTTCCACGGCCTTCCCGCCTACCGCACTTGCCTCTAAGCCGAGTGGTCGCGAAGCGCAGCAGCCAATGATGATCTTCGTCCATCCCTTTGGCAAAAGCAAGATCTCGAATGGCGACTATAAATGCTTCACATTCATTCCCGCCCGTGCCCCTGAAGGTTATATCAGGTAACGTATTTGCTTTGAATAAAGGGCCGATGGTTCATTGAAGCCTCTGTTTCGGTTTTTCACGACGGTCACGTACCTTCGGTATGGTCAGACATCACACTATTGCAATGAGCAGGGACCAATCTTCTAAACGTACGGTCGTCGGGGTCCACTGTTGCAAAGGACTAGGTCGTAGCCGGGTGAAACGACCTCGCTCGAGGCGAAAGGGTTCCGGGAGGTCCCATGAACGGACATACCGGGGTTCGTAGGCCGCGCGTCACAATTCTGTCGGATGCAAATAAATCAAAACCTGCCTTCCGGCACTCATCCACCTGACAAAAGGTAATATCGGGACAAGCGGTACTCTTGGCAAACCCCGCTCCAATGGTACTGCACTAGGCCGAATGGCTGCTATCTCCTTAAATTTTACGTATTTCCCGTTGCTCACTAACAGCACGGGTGTCTCTACGCATCCACGACTCTGTTAGTTACCCGGTGCATCAGCACCCTAAAGCTCCGACAGAAGGTGGCACGAGGGTAGTATATTTAAAATAGCAGCAGGTGCTCAAAGTGGCTCAAATACAATGCGCTGGATCAAGACCCTAGTCAGAGAAAGTGTTCCTGATCGTGAACCTGAATCACTCACCGCCCGAACGAACGGATGAACGGGATTGCCTCTACGTCTATCCTGCTCAAGGGGAGCCCCCGGTTGGGAAAAACGTATAGTCCCACCAGAGGTATCCACATGTACTTCGGTCGTCGTGAACGTGGTCGCTTCGGAAGATCCTCGGGGGCCTCGTGATAAGGCTAAAACCAGAAATGGAAACGATAGCGATGTGGGTCAACCAAGCCACCTCGTCCTACATTGACAGACCAGAATATAAACACAACTAACCGGTTAAGGTGGCTTGTAAAGTCCCGTCTGCGAGAATGTTCCAAACCCTGGAAGCAAGCACCTCTTTGGTGGCCGATGCCCGAAGAAACTGTTGATTGTTGGTACAGCCGTAGAGTGTGTGGTGCCTGTATCACTCGAGCGTTAAGAGACTCAATGCAACAGTCTCATTAGGCGAGAGAGACGTACTCCGCAAGAGGATCATGATAAAAGTGAATTACAAGGCTTCGTAAGTCCCCTCTGGAATTCTTTGTTGGAGTGTGGATATGTTATCGGTATAATCATAATACCAGGACAAGGGTCTCGGTGTGACTCACCAGACATCCGATTGAATGGGGTGCCGAAGTTGGAAGGAAGCTGACAACGAGGGCTTCGTTCCGATTCAACGTGGCCGTTTTCGGCTGTGAGT